>MU619338.1:74756-97212 GCA_025201805.1 Parasitella parasitica | reverse complement strand
GTACAACATTCGGTAAACATATTTGAAGATTGCTTAAAAGGCAATCCTATCTAATAAAATGTCACAAACAACTGTAAAAAATATCTACTGAGGATTGAAGAGACCGCCTTTTGAGAAAACAGTAACCGCCTTTTGAGAAAATTGTAACCGCCTTTTGAGAAAACAAAAACCGCCCTTTGGAAAAAAAAAATCCGCCTATTGAGAATTTTAAAAACCGCCCTTTTATTTAAAAAACCGCCCTTTAGTGTTGCGCTAACTGTAGCTGAAACATTTCTGTTTGTTGTAAAAAATAATAAATATGTAGAATAAAGAATAATGTTTATTTGACTTATAATTATACGACTATTTATAGTAACTTGAATTTACTACAAATGGATGATTACCAAGTACGAGGCATCAATTCGTATCCATATGAACAAACTAGACGTATTAATATTGATTGATTTACTCTATAAGATTCAGTACCTGATTCATAAATGAGCTTTCTACTGGCTTTCGGGTTATTCCGATACGTTGGAGTGGTTGTGATGGATTGAGGAGGTAGACAAAGCAGACAATTCTCGGTGATTTGGTCCAACCATAAGCCTCTACCGTATTCACAAGAATGGCTTTACCATTGCTAAAATTCATCAAAATTGAGCCTGCCAATCCTTGGACATAGCCAAACTTGCCATGTAGTTCATGCGTCCAATCTTTATTTGAGCAAGCGTGCCCAATTCAAAATAGTGGCAGCCAGAAAGCATTCTTCGGTGGGATAACTGGTCGATCAGCAATGCCAGATAGGCATAGTAGCTTGACACAATAACATTACCATCGAATAATCGTTTTGGCGGAATGATCAGTTTGCATTCCAATATGTGGTCGCTCATGTCTTTGATGTTGTCATGAAAGCATTATATTATACTATGTAGTTGTTTTTGACCGCGAGTGAAGGAGAGATAACATGCTCAGCTACAACTGCTCAATGAGCCATTTATTTTTGCTTTTTGTTCCATAGCTGCGTTCATTGATTAACATACATGCACAATTGCTTGATCGAATCGTGCATTTTGTCATATTTGGTTTTCAAGGTTGGCGTTGCCATTGCAAGAGTCATTAAATGCGCATCGTTAGCATCGCAATCCAAACTAATATCTATGACAAAAAACATCAGTATTCGCTGATTGTTTTTTGGACGTGTTCAAACCTTACCATCGTCACTACAATTTGCCTTACTGCTAACAATATGCTTTCTTAGCTAAGTATGGGTTGATTTACATTGGGCTGAAACAGGCTCAATAAAGGCTACCCTAGTATGAATTGATTTCCACTGGACGATGTGCCTATCAAAATTTATTCGCTGAGTGGAAAGTGATGATTAACAATGTAACGGATTTTTCAGTCAAAAACAAGAAACCAAAACTTTTTTAGGATGATTACTGTGAAAGCTTAGCTTGGCAAAAGGAGCACAGTTGGAATAAGAAGATTACAGCCATATTACATAACCTTTTACCGAAACTAACACCCGGTTGTTCACCAGTTGGTTATAATCATTATGATTGCATCTTTTATGGACTAATTTAATGCTGTACCTAGTCCTTTTTTATCGGAGAATTTAACAGTTTTACTCCACATGTTGGATGTTTGTGCAGAAAATTAAGGTAATGTTACATTGTCAATCCTAGACTTCATCCATACATGATTGGTTCACTTCGTGCGAAAAAAAGTTACCATATACGGTTGCATACAGAACCCTAGAAGAGCTGGTTTTGATAGAGATCAATCAAACATTTCTACGAGCCTATATAAACCATAGAACCCTCGCGTAATTGTCTTCTCTTTTTTGCTTCTTCTTTTTGTTAAACATCCATACTTTCAAGTATCCAAAAGAAAAAACTGCATGCACCGCCACTTTATTTCCCGTAATTCACCACATCTATTCTTTTCCAAAACTCAAAACAACGTCAGATCAATCAACGCATTCAATCAGCATGCCAAGTTAACATTCCTTGGAAAGCGGGGCTACCACCAAAAGCCTGTTTCTTTGCTCTCCGCCCGCACCCCACATGCAAGAGTAGGGCTGCCTATCAAGACACTGACTACCGTTGCCGCTGTCTCCATGGCTGCTTCATTTTACTATCTCAATCCATCATCCACGGCGTCCGAGAAGAAGTCTGTCGCTGAGATGGCTTCTGCTCCCATTTCTGCTTTCAGCAACTCGAATTCCACCAGCACCGTGGCTCAATTGCTAGATGACAATAGCAGAGCAGCTTTGCAGGCTAAATCCACGTCGGAATTGCTCTTGGCATTGTTCGTATATAAGCTGTGCTCTTATCCTTGGATTGTCGATGCAGCTCCTCACATTATCAAGCTTGCAGAGACATTGCACTTGCAATCCCCAGTCTACTGGTTTGTCAAAAATACATTCTTTCGCCAATTTTGCGGTGGTGAGACGGCTGAAGAGTGCGTGGCTACAATGACTCGTCTGTCTCAATCCGGCATCAATTGCATCTTGGACCTAAGCATTGAGGCTGATCTACACGTCGATGCCAAAAAAAACTTCAGCCGTTCCTTCTCTGGCAAGTATGGGGCACAAGAACAGAAGGCAGACGTTGTGCTAAACATGATCAAGAACTGCCTAAAGACAGCCTCTCAAGGACAGCACGAAGAGTATGCGACCAGCGGTGCCTTTTCAGCAATCAAAGTGACAGCATTTGCTCCTCCCGAACTCTTGCTTCGTTTGAATCAAGTCATGTTCTATCTAGACAAGGCATTCGAGGAATACCAAGTCGATGGCCACATTGACAGTGCCTGCTTAAAGCATGTCATTCATCACGTATGTCCTTCTCCGATTTCCAAGCAGCAGGAACAGCAAAGAACTCTGATTCTATCTAAATTGGCCGACGAAAACAAGGCCTTAGATTACGTTGAATATACCCAATTGTTCAATCTGATGGGAGAAAATCGTAATATTTGGTGGGATACGACTGATGCCATGACGGAAAAGCAAGTGTTTTTAACCAAGGAGGATTTGCGTGCTTACGATAGAATGGTCAATCGATTGGATCAAGTGTGCCAACTCGCACAAGATGTCAGAGTGGGTATTATGGTGGATGCCGAGCAATCCTACTTCCAGGAAGCTATTGATCATGTGGCAATGAACCTGCAACAAAAGTACAACCGCAGAGACGATGAAGACCATGCACCTACAGTCTATAATACTTGTAAGTGCCTCTCATGCCCATTGCATATGTTTGTATTAATTTATCAATCTTTACACAGATCAAATGTATACAAAAGCGGCTCAGACAAAGCTGGAGCGTGACGCTGAGAGAGCTAGTAAGGGCAATTTCACTTTTGCCGCTAAGCTAGTTCGAGGTGCTTATATGGTATCGGAACGCAAGGTAACCTAGGGATTATGACCCATAATGATGACAACTAGCGCATACTAATTGCGATTTCTCAACAGCGCGCCGAGCAACTGAACTATGAATCTCCTATTCATGAGACCATCGAGGACACACACGCGTCTTACAATAACGGCGTTGTCTTTTTGCTGGGCAAGCTGCATCAGCACCAGGAAACCACAGGCCATGCATTGACAGCCACAACCGCCCCCATCGTGTTTATGGTTGCTAGCCATAATCGTGAGTCTACAATCTTGACTGTCGAAGAAATGGAGCGTCAGCATGTTTTACCTAGAAGCGGTGTAGTTCATTTCGGTCAGTTGTTTGGCATGCAGGATCAAATTTCCTACACGCTGGGCAAAAATGGTTACTCCATCTACAAGTACTTACCGTATGGTATGATCGATGAGGTAATTCCTTATTTACTTCGTCGGGCTCAAGAGAATTCGGCCGTTCTAGGAAGTGTAAATAAAGAAAGGGCCTTGATGTGGCAAGAAGTGAAAGATCGCTTGTCTGGTGCTGTTCATGTCCATGCTCCAATTGAAGCAGCAAATGTCAATGACGCTAGCTGCGCCGAATCTAGTGAAATGGCTGGCGTCTCTACTGAAACAGCATAAACCAAGGAAAGAGATAGAGAAGGAGAGAGACCCATATACCATTTTTTTTTGTTTATTTTTGTATATTTTTAGTGATGATAATAATAAAAAAAAAAGAAAAAGGCTTACCATCATTAAAAGTATACAAATTAGCAAAATCTACAATGGAAATAGCACATTTTGAATAAAAACGGCGGAACATGTCATGAAAAAAAAAAAAAAAAAAAAACTCATTTTAGTGCTGATGCAACTACACCAAATTGTATCCATTTCAATACGATGGGCCTTATGGCTGATTTCCATAATTCTTGATCTGTCATTAATTTACCGTTCAAATGTTTTCGTCTGTCCACACGAATCCATTCTCGGTGTACTGATCCACATTCGTCACATTTGAAACCTGCGTTTTCATATACGCTTGCCAATTCCAAATGTATCAATCGTTCAACTCGATGCGACATGGGGCATTTTGATACTCCATAAGAGCCGTGCATTGCGACTGTAGCTGTCTTCTCTTCCAGTGCTACCGTCTCTAAATTAGTCAACATCCGCGGTGTCGGTATATTGTTCTTCTCGCTAATCCCGGAAAGACTTGGAATCAGCTCTATGATTTTGGGAACAAAGTTGCAAGCATGAGTTACTTGATACATGCGTCTGTGGGGATCTGTGGTGCGTCCAATCTTAAAATAAGCATATTCCATTTGTGATACACGTGGCCCATCTTGCAAATGATATGCATAAATGTAACCTGCCTTATCACGCTCTGATGGTGGGAGTAGCATTTGTCGTTTGATAAGTGCTCTATCTTTTGGCGCAATATGATCCCCAATCCATACTATAATGAATATTAGTGAATGTGTAATACTGCATATTCTTTTACTACACAGTACATTGCCAGCAGTCGTGTATTTCATTAGGCATTTTATCTATGGCGTGGCCCGCTTCATTATCAAATATCATCTTCTTGATCCCATCAGGAGGCCGATCGTTTTTACCAGCTTCTTTTGGCTTATATCCAAGATTTGGATCATGATTATGACAGAGATAATATCTTTTCTCTGGCAATGTTGGATCTATCTTCACAAGACGTGTACATGGCTTTCCAGTGTATTTTCTGTAGCCTGAGCACCGCTTGAAATGTGACACTGATTTGGTATTGTGAACAATGATCGTTGGCGATAGACTCTTTTGTAATGGGAATGGCAATGGTTCTAATGGGGTGGCTAATGGTACTGCGCTGCTGGATGTGATACGTGCCGCTCTTTCGTTCTGCATACCATCCACCAACACCGAAGCAACGGTGGCTGTAGCTCTATATTGAAATTGAGTTGCTCTCTGTAAACATATCTTTTCTGGTAGTACGGCTTTCAATGCTATATTATACCAATTGGATTTCGAAAAAGTAAGTTTGTTATGTTGGCAGCAGAACGAGCGTCGTAACATTGAAAATGAAAGGGAAAAAAGTTTTATTCAATTCACATTTTGGTGGTGCATTTCTACTTGTCGTGGATCTAGAGACTGTCCCTGAAAAAGTGACTCTTGGCACAGTAGCAAGTTGATTGAATCAGGCCCATTATCAAGAATTTTGAATATGTAGACACTATATTTAAAAAATAAGAAGATACACATTACATTATAATTAAGTACTAAAATTTATTCAGATGCGGTTTAAAGGAAAGGTTAGCTTGTAAAAAATCCTTTATAAATAGTTTCTTTGATAAATGTGACTATTTGATATTTCCTTTTGAGCGCCGTGTTTGTGCACTTTGACGAAGATGAAGGTTTCAATATATCACTTGCAAGAATATAAAAACTAATGCAACCAGCTCGTGAAGGCATCAAGTTATTCTGGCCTTCACATCTTTGCTCACCCAAAACAAAGCACGGATTTTTAATCGGTTGGCATAACATAACAGGCACAGTATGCGTTGCTTCGGTTGTATCTGGTGTGCAGGTAAATGAATATGGCTCATGTAATTTTCAACTTAGCGACGTCTTACTTTCAATGATCACAAGTTACAGGAACTGCAAGAGCTGTTGAAAGAATTTTGCATATCTGGAGAGCATTCAGAGTTCACACACATCAATAAAGTGTGTAATGTTCCTCCTAAGATATTGGGTATGCTAACTCAAAAAGACGATGCAGTTGGTGATTGTTCAATTACAGATCAAGGTAGTCTTCAAGCTGATTGAAGCAAACATTCTCAAAGTAACACAATTGAATAGTTTGGATCAAAGTAGCACTAGACGAAGCTTATATACCAATACTATTATCCCATAAATCAAAAGATGCAATACTAAATTGTGAGACTAGTCAAGTCATCTTTTACGAGCAACCGAATCCCAAGCGGCTACAGTTCCTAGCACTAAATCCGCTTGAATTGGATATATCCTCCACGGAAATGAATTTGCCATTGAATTCAACCTCTAAAACATCTTTACTGGAGGAAACTACGGCGGAAAACATTGCAAAGATTGTACAGTATAGCCACATGCTGAATGGTGAATTAAAGCCCGTTTCTGATCGTCTTGATATTGCTCTAGTGCAGGTCAGGCGAATTGTAGTTTTTGTATGAAAAGTTGTCTAACAAATCCAATAGATCAATTCGTCTTATTTTCTGGAGCATGGTATTCAATTACTTTCCGTGAATCGGAAACGGAAACATGCAGCGAGATACCCCACCCTAGGCCGAATCACACATTTCATGCACACAGCTGCCAACAATTTAGTGCGCATTATTATCACCAGCCCGAAGGGATTCATAGGTCATCATGTCAAACTCGTTGTCATGAATGTATTCTTGTGTCTTCTATTCTCGATACTGGTGTTGGCAGAAGTGACATTACATTTGTTAAGTGTACGATTACCTAAATTTATTCTAAACGGCGTTGCTTTCAAGGACTTAATTGCAGCTGGTCAACAAGTAGACTTAAGATTGCAGCAATTATTTTTCTGGCCTAGACAGTACATGATGCTTAGAAAGCATAATTGGGCAAATACGGCTAAAACAAGAGCATATTATATCAGTTTCTATAATAGTATGTGGCTAGTGGCAAATGATATCATTATAGGGCTTGCTTTAGGTTCATTTCTGGTGGCAAATAACCAAGCCATGGCTAATAAATTGCATAGCGTCCTCCATGTAAGAGTGAAAAGAGAATTGAAAGCCCAGATACTAATATCTCTATCAGCATTACACAGTCGAATCACTCCAATCAATGATGCTATGGTTTTTAGAGTCTCCCGCTGGCTTGAAATTAAATCATGAACTAGGCAGCTTTCTTAGTGAATTGTTTCTTTGGTTGATCCGACTTTGGACATTGTGCACGCAGACCGTTCAACCGTTTACACCACAAATTATTCATTTAATCGGATTATCTGGTATTTTTGGTGTTACTATGATTATCTCTTTGTCCTCTGATTTCCTGGCATTCATGACATTGCATGTTTACTGCTTTTACATGGTTGCTGCTCGCATATTCAATTGGCAGCTGGTCATATTGAGCTCTTTATTCAATCTCTTTCGTGGTAAAAAAAGAAATATTTTGCGTAATCGTATAGATTCTTGCGATTATGACCTGGATCAGCTGCTGTTGGGAACCAGTTTGTTCACATTACTGACATTCCTGTTCCCTACAATCTTGATTTATTATCTGACATTTGCACTGGTAAGATGTCTTGTACTAATCTAATATATGGAAAGTAACATTTTGTATTAGGGCCGTGTGGGCGTCATTTTCTTTCTAGCCGTCATGGAAACAATCTTAGCGTTCTTTAATCATTTTCCTCTGTTCGCCATCATGTTACGACTGAAGGATCCCCATCGTTTACCAGGCGGCCTTCAATTTGAAATTTTTCAACATGACGAGTTTTTATTAGAGCACCATGGCATACTGCATAGACTGAGACAAATATGGGTCACGTTTAAATCCAAGATAAGTAAATCCTCATCCTCTTCTTCTAATTTAAAACCGAAAAAATCGAAGCGCAAAAAGCAAAGCTCTGTTTCTTTTGCAATTCCAGGCACTCCTACTGCCAAAAGCAAAGTGCGCCCTCCAGCAGCAAAAAACACAGCCTATACCAAAAAGAAATCTGGAGATAATAAAGATGTTTATTTATGGATGCGAGTAGGTACATCAGCAAAACTATTAATATTCATCAAGTAATTTTGTCTTTAGAACATGCCTATTCCATTAAGCGCTATATTCTTTCAATACATGTTGCTTTGGAAGAGACTAAGCGCTCACTATTTTTCTGCTTATGTTTTTAATTGTCTTCTTTATGGTGAACCCATTAAACCTATACCAAAACTACAGGTATTTATATGACATTTAGTGGTATATGATTATAATAACTTGTTTTTTTTTTCATAGTATCCAATGCTTCCAGACCAAAGGTAGTGACCTCCTTTAACTTAATTCATTTCTTGTCTTTTACAATTATTTATACCTAGACCAAGTCTGTCCACATTATGGGAATCACTTCTTAAAGTAAATTTATGGGATCCTCCTATAATCAAGAAAGAAGAGTGAATTTTAAATTAGCCTATAACTGAAATAATAGTTAATTTTGTATTTAATTCTTTTTGGAACATTCTGTAATCGTAATGTTTAAAACTTAAATATGTAAAGTTCAACATGCTATATATCTCGATGAACTTTAATATATTCCTTGCCGGCAATAATTTTATAAGAGCAACAAGGCCTTTAAAAATACACGATTTAAAGATAGATCAAATGCCATCAACAGAAATCATAAAATACTTATTACCTAAAGGTTGATGTCGTAACACAAATTGAACATGTTGCACGTTTTATGCGCAGAGGATATATGAATATAATCTGCTCAAAAAATGTACGACTTTATAAAAATAGGATCAGACAAAAATTTAATAACTTTGTTGATAACAAAATGCCATCTGCTATTTATAATTTTTAACAATACATAAATTTATAGTGACTTATTTAAATTACTAATTGACAAGGTACGGTATAAGATTATACAACAAGGGCTACACATCTTTGATCTGACAGTGCCTTAACCTTTATCCTGGTTCTCAGATATGTGTTACTTACAGGGATAACCTTCTTGATTTGAAACAGAAACTTTATTCTCCAATTTACACAAGCGTATCACATCACGTCATTGGACAATCAACCTTCAATTGAAGTACATTGCCATGATCTCCTGTCTATAATTATGGCAGATCAATAAGGAACTAACATATGTCAAAATAGGATGTTGTGCCACAACTAAGCCTGAAAATGAATATTTCATTAAACAAATAATATTTTGCTTAAATTGCCATCCTTGATCCATTGCTAGATCAGCAATGCCAATAAAGAACTCAATAATATTCACACTCAAGTATGATTAGAATAGCTGCAATAGAATTATTCTATTGTCCTGAAGAATGATCATCCCTAATCAATACAAGTAGTACAATAGTATACTACGAAGCCAGAACGGCTGATTAGAAATTATAACACAACATAAAGAATAACGGAAACGCTAAGAAATAACGATACAATTATCTGCTAGTAAGACGACACCCAAACAATATAAATAGAGATGTAAAATAACATCTTATTGCACACTCAATCCACTTTTAATATAAAGAAGGATTTTAATCGTACCTTGCTTTTATATACTTTTTTTCTGCGTTTCGCTGCAAACGGTTTTGAAAATCACCTAGATCATGCTCATTTTTGAGCCTTATTTTTCCGATATTAATTATCTCCCAATAATTCTTGTAACTGAGAATATTCGTTTTGGTCTTAATAGAGCTGTTGAAGTTGGGGGGCAACGCATTGCTTTTGCCGTATTCCCTATCTTAGATTTTCGTTGATGTAGGCTTATGACTTTGTCCTCTTTTGTTTCTTGCTGCCACATTTTTTATATCTTGCGAAGTCAAAAACTTATAAAAGCGTTGTCTATAGATGGAACCGTTGTCAAAGTTTAAACTAATGAAAATAATAAGCTGTCAATTTTGTTTTTGTTTTTTTTTTGAATATGGAAGCAGATAGCCTTAGAACAAAGAGTCGATATGACGAAACAAGCTTTGCAAGTAATATTAAAAATAACATCTCGAGCTCCAGTATTGCAATCAAGTTTGGCTTATATTTGGATTTATCCAATTTGAATATACTAAAATATCAAGCGACTGCAGAGTAAATAATAAGTCATCAAGAAGACTTGAGAAATGTAGATTTTTTTTTCTTGCGATGCATGGTAAACGGAATGCGTATAAAGAGCCAGAGCTTTTTTTTACCAGTTTTTTAAAAAAGCATAATTTCATTACAGCATTGCTCTGCGTAATTGGTATATTGAACACAAGATGCTAATGATATTATACTATAGCTGGTACAATTGGCGGATTAGCTCAATATAGAATTAACATGCATACGCCAGATTTTGTTATCAAGTTAATGTATCGATTATAAAAATCATTAATGACAATCACATCTTCATAAAAATGTGATTTATATGAACACGTTATTTGTTACAATGCCAAAAGCCTATGTTTTGCATAAATATAATTTTAAAATAATAATTTTTTTCTAAAATTGTTGGGATTAAATGAACGTCTTCCATCAACAGTATTATTATAGTAAAAAGCTTAATATGCATAGATGGATGCTTATAACGTACATTATCAAGTGAATTATAACACTTTGTTACCACCAACATACTTGTTTCACATAACTTTGATGGAATCCATACTCCTTCTAACCAAATCAGGTGCGCAGACCTACATCAAATCGTTTCCAAGAGCTCATCTTTTGCAATTTTTTTAAAATTATACAGTCTAATGGAAGGCAATATCACAAATTTCATCTCGAAAATACAGGAGTGATCGATTATTGTGCACTCAATTAAGCTGGCATGAAAGGATGTATTGTCATGATTTTTCGATAATTTTATAAAGAGAGCATTTTTCCACGTTGTTACCGTATGTAACGATCCGTAACTGTCACTATTTGCCAATGCCCACTCTCCACTTTATCTGCTGGTCTACTTTTTCTGTTGGCGATGACTAGTCGTTTTTGTTTCTAGATGTCTTTTCGTTGTGCCAAAAAAAAAACTTCCAATTCATTGGTCCACAAACCACGCTACATGATTACACAACTAAACAACTCCTTTTCTGCTAATTGAAGCAAACCTATTTAAAACAGAATGACTCTGTTTTTTTTCCTTTCCTTTTCCTTTCTTTTGTTTCCTTTCTGTCTGGATATAACACAACTACGGTAGTATACAATACCAAAATGAGCTCTGGAAGTGATTTCGAAGATGAATGCATGGTAGTAGCTTGAAAGCATTGCATACTTGATTTTCTTTGTACACTTACATAAAATATATTTAGTATGAAGATGAGTCTGACTTTGCTAGTTCAATGAGTGGTAAAGTTGAAATGGTATGTAAATATTTACTCTTGTAATGAACTGTTCAGCAATATTAATGAATTTGTAGGTACTTTTTAAATAATGGACATGCATGCTTACTTGTATTAGAAAGCGAAGGCTACAACAGTCATGACGACGTGAACGATGATGTCTTTAAAGAAAAGCAGCTGAAGAAGGCCTATCAAGTCGACTACAATGTCCTTGACTCTCTTCATCTTAAAAGCAAGCAAGATAAAGAGGTATCGCAGGTGTCTCTTATTTTAGGTAAATTGATTTTTTGCCCGCATTTTTCCTTTTTTTTTTTTTTTTTTTTTTTTTTTTTTTTTTTTTTTTTTTTTTTTTTTTTTTTTTTTTTTTGCGTTGTTGCTGTTCGTAATCTTACGTAAACTTCCATCCAAGGATTATCGTCAGAAGATGCTGCCACTTTGCTGCGGTACTTTCGTTGGAACAAGGAGAAGCTGTTTGAGCAGTACATGGAGTCGTCTGAAAAAGTATTAAAACTAGCGGGTTTGTCATCTGTTTCCGATTTGAAGCATGCGCTTGTCGTAGCAAGAGACCTTGGTACCGATTTTATGTGCGATATTTGCTGCGATGATTCTCCCGACATGAAAACAATCAGTGTCTCATGTGGACATCGATTCTGCAGAACATGTTACACACATTACATTGTTCAAAAGATCAGAGAAGAAGGCGAAAGTCGAAGAATTCAATGCCCCCAGAATGATTGTGCAGTGATTGTAGATGAAAAAACTGTCGAGTTATTGGTGGACACCAACACGCATCTCAAATATCGTGAATTACTCAACAGAACATTTGTGGACGACAACGACTTTTTAAGATGGTGTCCTGCTCCTGACTGTGAATATGCTATCGAATGTACTGTCCCAAGCACTTCTTTAACTTCTATTGTACCAACTGTAGAATGCAAATGTACATGTCGATTCTGCTTTGGCTGTGGATTAGACGACCATCAACCTTGTATTTGTGTTTTGGTCAAAAAATGGCTACAAAAATGTGAAGATGACTCAGAAACGGCCAATTGGATATCAGCTCATACAAAAGAATGCCCAAAGTGCCATTCAACCATCGAAAAGAACGGCGGTTGCAACCATATGACATGTAGAAAGTGCAGATATGAATTCTGTTGGGTTTGCATGGGTAAAGTACTATTTTATGAAGCGGAATTTTTTTCCAAGAAAAACAACTAATAATCGTCGTATGTTTGTAGGACCTTGGTCAGAGCACGGAACGTCTTGGTATACTTGCAACAGATATGATGAAAAGAGCAGTGAAGAGGCGAGAGACAGCCAGACGCAATCTAGAGCCAGCTTAGAAAGATACCTTCATGTAAGGAAGTGAGATTGTCGCAATATGATGCTTAATTGCTCACTCTCTAAAACAGTATTATAATCGATATGCAAATCATGAACAATCTGCCAAATTAGATCAAGACTTGTATCAAAAGACGGAAAAAAAGATGGAGGAAATGCAACAAACTAGTGATCTTTCATGGATTGAAGTTCAGTTCCTCAAAAAAGCGGTAGATGTAACAGTGCAATGTAGAACTACATTGAAATGGACATATGCTTTCGCTTTTTACCTTGACAGAACCAACGAAACTGAATTATTCGAGGTAAGTTTGTTGTATTGTGAATGATCGCCAAATTCTAATGCCACAAACAGGATAATCAACGTGATTTGGAAATGGCCACTGAACAGTTATCAGAATTGCTGGAAAAACCATTGGAGCCGGAGAAGATTGCAGAACTCAAACAGGCTGTATTAGATAAAAGCGTTTATGTCAAGCTGAGAAGAGAGATACTGTTGGAAGATACTGCAAAGGGTTTACAAGAAGGTAGATGGTCTTTCTTTGTTGAATTGAAGTAATAAAGCCATATAAAATCGATGCTTCTGCTTCATGTATGCTTGATGGCTTGATGTATGGTAGCTGTCACATTTAATTCAGGTGTAAAATTCGACATTCGTAAATCTGCTCGTCCCCTTTCCCTTTTTTCTTCTCTCTTAAAATTATGATATCACTGTCAAACAAAATATTGAGTCAGTGTAATAGATATCACCTATCCAAAACCTGTATTCCACTAATATCTACTACCGCTACTGCTAAAGCCAACATGTCAACAAGGTAAAGAGATTAGATTCTCTATTGTAACGGGATGTTGACATGGTTTCATTAGTACGCTGCCCAATCTGGCAATGAATGATAAAGCCGCCAAGCTATCACCTAATATCGAGGAATATCCATTACAACAATCTATCACAACAATTGATGGGAAAGCATTAGAAAAACAGCGCTTAAAATTAGAACGGCAAAAGCTTATAAACGAGAATAACGCTCGTTTCAAAACCTACCTGGATTCTCTACCTGAACTAATGTACCCAAGTTTTTACAAAGTTGAGTGTATTGGAGACTTGGATGAGGCTAATGATCGCTTAAGCTGTTTGGCAGCCAATGAAAAGATATTTGGCATGGATTTGGAATGGCCACCCACATTTATCAAAGGCCAACAAGAAAAGAAGACATCCCTTGTTCAAATCTGCTCAGCAAACAGCATTTTGTTGCTTCAAATCGGTCAGATGCAAGGTAACGAACAAAGACGGTTGTGATTAGTATAGTCATCATTTTAACAGCTCACTCTTAAAGCGTTTCCTAATGAATTGAAACGATTCTTTGAAGACAAGAAGGTGCTAAAGAGTGGTGTCAACATTGGCGCTGATGGACTCAAATTGTATCGTGATTTTGGCATCAAAACAAATGGGCTTGTGGAATTGAGAGATATTGTTGAATCAGTAGAATCATCCAAACTTGAGAAATCAAATTTAAGATCTCTTCGTGCATTGGCAGGCATATTTGTAAGTTGCAATTTTTTTTATCACAAACAATGGAAAATCACTCAACATTTTGTAACCTAGATGGATCAAAATATGCCTAAAGGCAAGGTCAGAATTAGTAATTGGAGTAAAGTAAAATTATCAGCTATGCAAATCAAGTATGCTGCTAACGATGCCTATGTAAGTTGGAATATGACTGATGTATGGGTTGGCAATGCTGATTAGATGCATTTCTAGGCTTCATATAAGCTATACTTTATCTTGGACAAGATGCGGGATCAATCAAAGCCTATAAATATAAGACACTTATCACAAGAAAATCTTCAAAGATCTGCTGCATCAACCAACAATTTTAAAGATGTAAAAAGATCGCATGAAAATCCAGTTGTAAGTGGAATATATCTTGCATATATAAATATACTAGTGCAACTCATAATTGTATAATTTATAATCTAGTTAAACAACAGGAATTTGCCGACGTCAACTACTACTAAGATTATTATCAAAAAACATGGAAAAACCGGTAATGTCCCTGTAGCTGCAACCAAGAAGAACCGTTCTTGATTCCATTTTGGTTTTCATTTGTAAATAACACTTAGTTTCTTTTGAAAGTACGCATAAACCCATAGAATTATGACGTTTAATTTATAAGTTATATATCGCTTTTCACCCCCTGTTTAACATTTGAATATGAGTTTTGGACGACCTCCTAACATCGAATCGTCGCCAGGAAAGGCTCCTTTGAGGGGAAGCTTTCCGTTAGATCATGATGGTATTTTTGAAAAATTGGAAAACTACCGAGATTTCGTATTGAAAAGATTTTTTAGGCGAGTGTAAGACTTTTATGAAGGATTATGTCAAGTGTTTGAAAGAGAATAAAAATAACAACGGATTTTGCCGTCAGTTCTCTGAAGCATATTTGCAATGTCGCATGGATAAGTAAGGTTTAACTTGCATGAAATTTTTTGAAGTTAACAAACTGTAACTCTTACTAGCGGTTTGATGGATAAAGATGATATGAGTAATCTGGGATTTGGTGATACGCATAAGGATAAACAAGAAAATCAACCCCACTCAACAGCAAAGAAAGCAACATAGCATTTTATTTTTCGTATTGGGCACTTTTGACAACATAATCCATATATAATGCATAAGCAGACCCGATGGGCTAATAGAGTAATGTTAATCACTAATAAACAATATCACATCGCCATCCTTACTTGTCCAACAGTTGCCAAAATGTAATCAAGAACCAAATTATTGGTAGGGCTAACACCGCGCACAACACAGCGAAGCACTTGGCTGATAGCATCAGTGACAATCATATATTGACCTTGACGCAAGCCGTACATCAAAGACTGGGCGCATTGTTCGCCAGTTTGAGGTGTGTTGGCTCCTTCAATAATCTTTGTAATTTCTGGCTTCGTTAGATTTTCTGTATCAAATCCAGGGGATTCGATTCCGCCGGGAAAGAAGATGTGCACGCCAATGTTATATCTCTTCAATTCATTGCGCAAAGTGTCCGCTAATCCACGAATAGCGTATTTTGTAGGTGAATACGTAGACCATCCAGCAAAACTAAGCATACCCAGCATGGATGAAATAAAAACAATTTTGCCGTCTTTAACGCTGGAATCTCGCATGCGCTGTGCAGCTTGCTGTGTAGACCCCATTTAATTACCATCATATGAAAAAACAAATAAAAAAAATGACAACTTACATGTGCAACATAAACTTGGCCCAGATAATTCAGCGTTGTTAATTTCTCGAAATCCTCCATGGTATGGTCTAAAAAGAACTTTGGGTATGAAGCACCAGCGCAAGCACAAACGAAATCAGGGTTGCGACCCATTTTAACCTTGGCTTCATCAAAAGCGCTTACGACATCTTTTTGATTGGTAACATCAGCACTGATATAAATTACCTTTTGGTTCTCACTAAGACGGCTTGACTATAGCATAAACCAACCCTCAGTACAAACGAAACAATGAAGCGAAGCACATACCTTGATCTCTTCGACGGCAGTCTCTAATTCTGAGACTCTTCTAGCAACAATGCAAACATCTGCACCTTCTTTCACTAATTGAACTGCCAAAGACTTTCCTAGCCCTGTACTTCCACCCGTAATAAAGCAGTGTTTCCCGACAGGCTTAAAAGGGACGCGAGTCAACTTGTTGTAGATATAGTCTCCTGCAACAGCAAGTACAGTAGCAGCTCCCAAAGCGATAACCACTGATACCCAGCTTGGAACCCCCATAATTTATACCACAGATAAAGAGAAGAGAGCGAGAGAGAAAAGACACTGACTTGCAAATTCCAAATTAACATTGCTTTATCCACTCCTTTTTTTTTTTTTATTAATTCAAACATGGTACAAAGCCTTAACTTGTCAGGCATAGCAAATGCATTCCGAGTCCTGCTTAAACCAAGTCTTGCTATGCCACACATCATTGTAGATGATATTCGACAAATAAATTTCAGGGATCTGAAAAGCCAAGCAAAGATAAAGGCAATTGGGTTCGATAAAGACAATTGTTTAACAGCGCCTTATGTGTCAACGATATACCCACTATTTAAAGAGGCTTGGATAGAGTGCAAAGACACATTCTCAAAGGAAAATGTGCTCATCGTCTCCAACTCTGCTGGTACAAGAGACGACAAAGACTATAAAGAGGCTCAAAAATTAGAAGAGTCGTTGGGCGTAGCAGTTTTGCGACATGATCAAAAGAAGCCTTCAGGCGGCCAAATTTTTAAAGAAAGACTAGCACCTATTCCAGCGGATCAAGTTGCTTTTGCTGGCGATCGAATCCTGACAGATATTTTATTTGGCAATCGAAATGGAAACCTAACTATTTGGACGAGGAAAATAATCACGGAAGAGGGAGACAACAAAGCAGCATTAATTGTAAGTACATTTTACAATAACGATTGTTTTATTTACAAAGGTTGGGGGGGGGTTTATTTCATAGATGCGACGTATGGAATTCAGGTTGATTGATTTGTTACAGAGGTTGAATGTGAAGCCACCGCCACACAAAGGGTTTTCCACATTTCTCAAGAAGGAAGAATAACTGCAATTGACATGTTATCCAACTTCTTTAGTTGCTCGTCCAAATTGTTTGTTGAAATTATATTAAAAAAATACTTCAAATGTTCTATCATGGTTCTAGCTGTTATTTTGCCAAGCAAATCTTTATTTTCACTGATTGAAAAAAATGAAACAGTGTCTACAAACGGTTCTATGATCCAGCTACCCCAAAAATAGCGTAGATAATCCTCGTTCAACTGTAATAAAATAGTTAGTTTTTATGGCAAATGCAAAATGTTTGCTTTACCTGTTGCTCAAGAACCTTTTCAAGTCCCTTCTCATTTTTCAGGAAATCTTCTTCTGTTATGTTCATTGTGCGTATATGATTTAGATGTCTTTGGGTGAAATCGATGCGGTACATGTAAAATTCGTCTTTGATCAACATTGCTAGTTCTTGCAGCGATTGTGTGTAAAAATCACAATTGACATATTTGGCGAGATGCATGCACTCCTGATCCGATAAATATCGCTTTTTGATAAATGCTCGGTGTAAACATGTGGAATACTCTGTATAATTCTTGACATCAGGTGCCTTGTTATCATTTAGCAAGGACGATAGTTGCCCTTTGATGTTGTCACTATCGTCATTATCCACAGTAAAGTGGGACATATCGTAGCATTGATCCTGGCCATTTCTCAAGATGTCCCTTCTCTTTTCAGCCGTAGTGCCTCGTACAAAAGATAAAGGTAATTGATCCAACTCTTTTAAATACATGTCCAGATTAGATTTCGGCAAGTAAGGAAGTTTATACTGTAAGTCTTAAAAATTGGATAACATCCGTTAGCATATAATGTAGTATTATATACGAGGTTTTTTGCTAGAGCGACTTTTTACCTTTATTCTCTTTGCCATCTTGATGTTTATGGTCTTGTTTGACCTTGGCCATCTTGACCCCTTTAGTAGATTTCTTGGCATTAGACAGTGTCTTTCCATTTGCTACTTTTACAGGAGAAGGGAGAGAAGTGGAAGAAGTATTACTATTGCCGTCTTGCGATTTTGTGCGATTTCTCGTGCGAGTGGCTATTGGTTTTCTTTCTTTCGCCATTAGTGATAATGTACAGAGAAACCCTTAATTTTAGCAACCATCAGGCGTTTTAGTAGTGTTTTTCGAGTCACAGAAGATGATGAACGTTTTAGCAGTTGTGATCATGATTGGAATCGGCAAGGAGTGTAGCCCAAATTACTGATAAAGGCTAAAGCAGTACGTATTGGGTCATGCTGACATTGTGATCTTTTAACGTCTACCCATTTCACGAGATTTTGTTGCAATACCGTATTGGATAGTACGACTGCCTCTATATTTCATATGTTTCATTGCGTGTCGGCATATCCTTACTTGCAATGATTATCTCAACTTGCTTATACCCTGTAAGGGCTTACAATTTACTTTCAAGTTTTTCCAACTGCTTTGTAGTGTACGTTTTTTTTTTTTTTTTTTTTTGGATATATATGCAAGGAATGTTCTGTCAGGTCAATTTCATCTTTTACAAGTAACTCTTGAATGACCATGGCATAAATACACTCATTTGATGTTTTATCAAGCAAATTAAGCAAAAAGCTGTAAACGCAAGATCCAGGATCACGTAAGGCGTATATAGGAGACAGATATTTTCACTAAGGTTCTACTATCTACTAAGATTGGTGCCTTATTATATATTTATTTGATGTATGATACATCGTGTAAGGTGGATTATTACACCTGCATGGCTACGCTGTCACCACGTAGAGAGAAGCAACATGGAGAGAATACCTTGGGAAAGACAGGGTGTCTAGAGACGATAAATGCTTTGATGGGGTAGTCAATCTTCATTTGATGAGTTGAAAGAAGATGCCGCCACAGAACAAGCTGTCAGCAATAAGTATTGAAATGCTGCAGGTATACAAGCAAACCTGGGAAAGAGTGGTGTCTCTCTCTCTGTCTCTCGCAGAGTTGCTAACCAAGTATCAAATGTACCAAGTAGACTCCTATGAATTATAATTAAATTGTGATACAAAATGACAAGATAACAAATTGTTGTATATTATATTATTGAAAAGCACATAAACACCTCTAGCTTCGCCTGAAGAACTTAACAAGCCATGTTTTAGACTTGTCTGATACTGCAACGATCAGGGCTATCTGATTCAGACTTTCTTTTCCGTTGATTGACGTATATATCGAAGTTTATCTATAAAATTCAGTAGCTTTTTTGACTGAAATAAAATAGTAGTCGGAAAAAAAACTATTTTTTTCAATATGATTGTGTTGATAATAATGCACAAAGATACAGTGAAAATAACAATTATGACATTTTATTAATAAGATCAACTAGTATTAATCTCAAGCGAAATCAGAAAAATGCATATCCGGACAGAATTTGTCATTGCAAACACCACCATTGCTTTCTGCTCTACATAAGATACCTGTTTTTTTAATACTTACATCAGAGTTCTGAGATACACCAAGCGAGTCCAATGCAGAGCGATAAGGTTGAAAGAAAGAAGAAGTCTTTTGATTTGGCGTATTTGCTTGCTGATTTTCTGTTGCTGTTATTGCTGTTGTTGCTGTAGGATTACTACTTATTGAGGGTGGAGACCCATCATAGAAATTCAATGGTGCTGGTACTGATGGTATAGGCAAAGATATTTGCACAGATTGTGATGATTGAGACAATTGTGGTTGCGGTGACTGACGTGGTTGAAGTGGTTGTGGTGGTTGTGGTGGTTGTGGTGAAACGGGATTTCTTTTATCTTTAGGCGATAATCTTTGTAGCGATGCTTCTTTTGATGGCTGCTGAGCTGCAGGAATGATCTGGCGAATAAAGCTTGTTTTGTTTGGAACATAAGAGATCGTCGTTATAGGTCTTGAATTCGCTAATAACTGATCCGTGGCATTTTCAGTATCAGGAGTATCGACAGCAGATGTAGCAGAGCTGCAAGAATCAGCAATGAAGGGAGTAGAGTCATTTGATGAAAGTGAGCTGGAAAACGGCTCAGCAGCTTCAGGACTTGGTGATTCAGCGTCTTTTAGAGCTTCTTCAAGATCGCGCTGACTAGAGTAGAGTGTATGTTTCTGCTTTTTTTCAATTGACTTTGACTGTATAGAAGCAGAGAACTTGTCAGTATTTCTTTGTGATTTCTCTAACCACATGTCCCTTGCCTCATTCAGATCAGCCTTAACTTCTGCTAACATTTTAGCTTTAGATTTGGCCTTGACCTTTCTAAACGGTTCACCATTAGGATCGAAGCTTGGATCTATCACTTTTTTGTACATCAATGTTAGTTTATTGAGCTTCCTTAAACCGATATATCCTGCCAATTCATCTTTCTTCATGATTTCTCCATGAGAATCCTGCAAAAAAAAAAAAAAAAAAAAAAAAGCTTTAGCTATTTGCTGCAATGAGAAATGGTATAATTACAATAATGTCTTGAAAATCGGCAATTGTCAAACCACGTCCTTTGCTATTTAATATTGCTGTAGCTCGTCTGACATTTTTTGGTGTATCTACGCGGGAACAGTTCAAGGCGTCTAAAAGCTTGATTCTATCAACATATAAATTACCAAAGTTCAGTCTCTCGGGATGGCCATAAAAAGCTTTGGGTAACATGAGCTGTGCTTTTGGCTCTGCCTTTAAGGTTTTCCTTTTTCTGATCGACACCGGCCCAATGGTTGGCACATAGTCATCACCGTCTTCATCATACTTTGCAATCTTTTTCACCAGCTCTTTATAGTGTCCTCTCTGGGGGGCTGTAAGTTCGTCATCTTCCATGAATTTGTCAAACAAATCGCATAAAAACATTTTCATTTGACCGATGGAGGTATTGCCTTTGATTTGGCTTTGTTTGACAAGCTGTTGGTATGTTTTACTTTTCTTGGTAGCCTTTTTTATTGACTCATTTTGAGGCACATCTTGAGGAACAGAGGAGTCTATTCTCCCCTTCTCCTTTGTCTTCCTATTACGTCCTCTAGTCTCGTTATTGGGTTCCTCCACAGCTTTCTTTTCTGGCTGACCAGTTTTGGTGTTGATGACTGCCATGGTTTTCTTGGGTGGTTGATCTTCATCGTCTTCAGAATTGCCGCTAAAACTGTCATAGTGCGTATCTATCGATGCTTTTTTCTTTCCCTTGTCCTTGGGAGGTATTATTACTGCTTTTCTATTCCTTTGAATTGACCTGCGAACTTGTAGCTCCAATGCTCTAACTCTGATTGCTTCCAAGTTGGCCTTCTTATGCTCGAGCAATAATCCAAGTCTCTTTTCCTCTAGAGCGATAGACTTAAGCTCTTTTGTCAACTCGTCATGTTCTTTTTGGAGTTGCTCAATCAAATCGGGTTGCTGATCTGCGTTTTCATTATCCTGTTCATCGCTCAATGTCAAGTCAATGGGTGAGCTCGGTGCAGTATGAAATGAGTTGGTTGATTCGATATCTGACTCGGCATAATCAAAGGCGAGCATATTTCGCTGTGCTACAGAATTTTCACTAGTAGCCGGGTTTGAGGTCAAACGCGATACAGAGGACTCTCCATCATGCGAGATCTGATAGGAATTCAATTGCTCTTGACAAACATTGCTGCGGTTGTCATGATTGCTATCATTATGTCTTGTCTATTCATACAATCCAGCGTTAACGAGTCAACGGTTATCTAGACTACAGGATTACTTACTTGACGTGGCGTAGATGCAGGATAGACATTAGTGCCATCGTCATCAGAAGAAACATCCATATCTGAGCCTTCATCTTCTGGCAACACTCCATAAGAGATTTTATTCCGTTTCGACATTCCAAATATATATGGAAAGAACTTGTTGAAACCTGAACATGTTACATTTATTTCGACTTGTTGATGTTGTGACTGAGGGATCGCAAACTACAAGGATTCAAGCTCGCCCGGAGAGCCAAAGCGGTTGGTTTCCATGGTGCCATTAGGTGTCTCATATGTTACTTATGCGGTGAATTTTATTCAAGGAATCTCTTTTTTCTTTTTTAATCTTTTGCCATACAATATACGCTTTACAATGTCGCACCCTCCACATCCTCCTCCTATGCAATTCCCTGCTGCTAAATGGATGCAAAATGACAACGAAGACAGCGATAACGATCAAGTTGGTTTGGTTCCTCATAACAGAGGCTATAAACATATCCTTTTTTTTTT
>MU619338.1:39664-71893 GCA_025201805.1 Parasitella parasitica | reverse complement strand
TTATATATATATAATATATATACGTACAAGTTTTGTTTTCTATTGAAATCCGGAATTGCCCTATAAAGTGATTCTAATAAGCTTCCCGTCAAAATGAATCATTGGAGACCCTTATTGTAAATTATTTATATGTAGCATGCCCCTTAAATCAGTTACTATATGAACGATTTCGGATTTAAAGTTAAATGTTAAAGTACTCACGCTCTAAGAAGGAACCTGAAGAAAAAAAAAATGCCCTGTAACTTAAAAACTAAATAGCTACCTTTATAATACGCATGTTTGAATGTGTAGGAGTTGTTGGTATGCATAAAATAACAATTTACTAGCTTTTTGAACTAGCTGTTTCCATGGTTACCAGGAAATGTATTTTGTAGGAAACGCTCAGATCAGTAACCAAAAATTCTCCGCAATAATCACACACTTTCGTTTCACCCATTTCCTCATGTTTCTTTTTTCCCCCAACCCTTACCATTAAAAGAACTAGTTAGTGTAGGAAAAAAACAAAAAAAAAAGGTTCAGCATCACGGGTCATGCATCAATCGAGAAATAACATCTTACAGAACAAATTTATATCATCTTTCATAAAAGTCAATCCGATCACTAATTTGTGCCAGATGGCGTTTCTGCGTTTTTGAACATCCCGAGTGATGCTCTTGGTAGCGCTTTTGAGCCTGCCAAAATAGAAAATAAAAAAAAAGCCCCATTCGTAGATATTAATCGAACAGGTTAATAAAATGTTGATGAATTTTTCTGAGAGAACATGGCCTTGAGTGCGAGGGTACTTGGTAATTTATCGAAATCAGTCAGAAGACGAGTTGATGAGGTGTTTCTCCGTCTGCATCTTATTAAAAAGCTGATTAATAGCTGATTAATGCCAGCTGAAATTTTTCTGTTTCTTTGCAAGTGGTGGAAGCAATGGCTGCACAGAGTGGCAAAAGCAAGCATTGGATGATGGAGTTGCGATCAATAGGTTCGAGTTTTTCTGTAAGATAACAAATACTAATAATTCTAATGCCATTGTACTTGCGTTTTGATGAAAAAAGGGTGGAGAAGTTACTTGGTTTATAAGCCGCTTTACTTTTTTCAGGTGAATAGCTGCATGAGTCATGATATAAAAACCTACTGTGCCCAAGGCAATCTCAATTTCCTCCATTCCGGCCTCCAATGTGGTAAATGCAATAATATTAATAAAAAACTATATTTTCCCAAGACGCACATCGTGGAAATTGCTTATGACGATCAAATACACAGTAAAATCAAGCGGCACAGCATCAGTGTACCTTCAAGAAAGGGAAGCGAATCAGCCATGTGGGAAAAAACTTTCACCATTATACGAATCAAAGATTCCAAATAGGACGTTGAAGGAGATGCATTTGCGAATCGACACAACAAACAACTGAAGAGGTACTGGGGTCTGCTTCCAGGCCCATTTGCAGAAGCCATAGTTGCATTCGCTCAGGTTTGGCCAAAGAAAGGAACTTGTTGCTTGCCGTCATGGAAACTAATTCCACAAGTGTTATATCAAGTGAAGGCAAGGAAATCAAGAAATTGATATTGGCTACTCCATATTGGACAACTCAGCACTGGTTCCTTATGATACTACATGATGACACCAACGAATTTGAACTTATATCTTGGTATACTGATCCATTTCTATGTGGTCTTTTTGATGATCCCGATCACGGCATGTTTTTACGATGGACAAACGAAATTATTTTGGAAGCTAGAAAAGACGATTGTTTGGCGACCAACGGAGAGGTCAAGTCGGCAGCAACCTTTTTCTTTTATGCATAGATCTTTCTGCGAGCGGCAACATTCTGTAAAGATGCATTGGATACTCACAAGATGGAAGCTGTACTTAAATTTTAAGCGACTGGCCGAGTAATGCATTTCTATATCTTGTTGTTGCCAGCAAATGGGGTATACACATTTCACAAACTTGGTGAAGTCTTGGTCCCAAAAACCCTGCAAGATTTGACGAAATTGATAATGGATGCTCCTCTTTTTGTTACTCATCATTGATGTAATCGAGAGACCTTGTATTCCGTCAGCTCACATGCGCAATCTTGACCGACATTGCGCCAATTATTGACACATCAAACTTTATAACCAACTATTTTTTTCTACGAAATAACCACTAAACGAGCTAGTCTTTCGTTACTGTATCCACATTTTCCCCGCAAGTTTTCATTTCAAACACTTTATATAAAATGCCTCTTTGTGGTGTTACATATCGGGCAAACATCAACCTCTTTTTATTTTTTCATTCTCTTTTTATCTTTGATTTTTTTTTTTTTTGACGTGGTCCACAAACCTTTGCTATGATTGTCAAAGTGTCTTTGGAAAAAGGTTCTTTTCCGCATATAATTCACTTGTATTATTTTAAACATATTGAGAAATCCAACGGAAACCATCACCGTAACCTTGTCTCATAACGACAGAACACATGAAAACTTCAATAGGGCGAATATCGGTCAAAGGGACCTTACCCTATAGTATAGCACCCAATTTAACATTTGAAACACATTATACACAGTGCCCAATACTCTTACCTTGCCGGTTGTTTGAAATAAACCTAATTCATGTCTGAGAGCTTCCTCACTAACAGCACCAGGCGCATCAATCTTGTTGCCAAGAATCAAGAAGGGAACCTTTGAGAGCTGCTCAATAGCCAAAAGGGCCTGTTTTGGAATTTTCACGTGGATTAATTCTGTGATCAGAGAATAAATATTCGGCACTTACATCCAACTCGGCCTTGGCCTCTGGGAAACGTCCGTAATCAGCGCAATCAATCAAAAAGACAATACCGCCAACCTCAGGAAAGTAATCTCTCCACAATCTACGGGCTTGGTGATGGCCACCCAAATCGTAGGTAGTAAACTTGACGTTGCCAATAGAAAGCTCCTCTGATGCTAAACCATGTTTGCACACATTAACTACAAGAACTTGCCGGCATTCAGGCTGCGGTACTTACTAGGATGAAGAGTAGGCTGCAGAGTGGCCAAGCGATCGTTCTTCAACATGTGTAATAAGGTGGTTTTACCTGCATTATCAAGACCCAAGAAGAGGATCTTTGCGTTTTTGTTCATGAGACCTGCGAGGAGAAGAAGAATAACAGACGCGAAAAAACGCAACGCTGCTTAGTGATGGACCATGCAAATTGTCGCTTTCTGTACATACCTAAAGATGACAAGACATCCCAAAACCAGTTGACGATAAACATATTATTTCTTGGCGTATAGTAATTATCAGGTAGTGTTGAAAAAAAAAAGGAGGACGCGGCAGCGGCTCTGATATCCTTCCATTATAATCCACCAGAACAATGTGCACAGCACAGATAAGCACGTAATTCAATTTCAGTTTTGAAAATTGTTGCCAATCATTTACTCAAATGAGCTGTATATGATTGCAGATATATATCAGATGCAACTATTTACGGAGAGCCCAATGGCATTGCAAGCTATCTGTATTAGAAGATACCCGTACGCACCGATTAGATTCGAAATGGACACATATTTTGTTGTAATACTTGCGTATATAACCCAACGATTCTACCAGACGTTTGATTAAAAAGATGTGTGTTTTTTTATTTTTATTTTATCTTCCATAGCGATATATAGTAGTAGTAAGTCAATTAATATGTTTTTGTATGTACTACTGAAGGCCCAGATTCATTGTAATCCACTTTGCTGATGTAGTTCTTTGCATCGATAAATACAAGCTAATGCCGTGTTAGTCGGACGGGTATACAGATGCATACATGCTTGATTTGCTTACCTTTGCAACAATCTCTGCTCCTAGCCAAGTGGAATATGGCTGGTACTGTTTGTCCTTGAGCACAGTGAAATAGTCTGGTATTCTAAGAAAGCTTAATTGGCGAGGCTGTGTGTCGCCAGTGTTATCTGAATGAGGTAAAAAGAGCTGCGCTTCGGTTTTGATGCGTTTTGTGATTCCCGCGGTCAAGCAACAACCGCCCGCGACAGTAATGTTTTCCCAAAGCTTAGGTCTGATCTCTGGTGGCTCACAATTCATGGCTGATAATCGCATTACCTCTGGAAGTGATGGAGTGTCTATGTTCAACAATTCAGGGTTAAACAATGCATCCATGCAATCGTGTCTGTAGGGGCCAATGGTGAATTTGTGCTCCTTGTACTCTATTTCAACATTTTCGGGTACATCGCCCACATCCTCTTCCTCGACTTTCTTTGGGGTTTCTTCATCTATCAAGTCTTCAGTTGATTCTGTAGGCAGCTCTTCCATGGCGTTTGATAATTCGGCTGCGAGCATGTTGTCTTCCAGTTCGTGGCCAACAGATACGTTGCAAATGCCGGGTGACTCTCGTACAAATTTGGCAAACTCGACGTCTAGCTCCAAGCCTGTGTTTGCGAATTGCTCGACAAGCTTGTTGTCTTTTTGCAGCAGTTTCAGAAAATATGTGTCAAAGTGGTTTCCTCCGATGGGGATAGAGAAATCGGATTGAGGTTGTACATTGCTGTCGACAATGATGTTGACATCTACAGACTGGTTGGCAATGGGTGTTGTGTGCTTTGTAAGATAATGACTATACCTGTATTTTCGCTTCCAATGTCGACCACCATTCCAGAGACAGATCCGCAGCCGAATAATGTCAGTAAAGGCTGAGGTGCGATGTATACACCAGGCACATTGAAGTTTTCAAAGAAAATCTGGGTGATGCGCTCTTGCTCAAGCTTTGTCCATTGAACAGGGACGGCAATCAGCACTGGGCTCTCGTTACGTGATTTTTTAATGTTGAGCTCTTTAAACAGGATATGGTGCCAGCACTCTTCAAGGTCTTTCCAGTTGACAATGACGTTATTTTTAATAGGATAGTTGAAATCAGCCATGTTGACAATCTAAAACGTGGGTTAATTGTGCCATGTAACCAGCCTATTTCATCAGCTTACCACGCTAGGAGGTTTATTCGTGTCGTGCATGTTGATGCCGGCGGTTGTGATGGTGGATCCCACATTGATAACAACAAAGTTTTCTTCTCGGAGTGCGATAGACATGATGATAAATGTACTAGTTGACCTAAAACGCGTTGCAACAGAAAAAATCTCTTGCACTAACATGGCGGTTTTCACTGCAAAATAGTCACCTCAAGCTTCATCAAAGAGGCTCACCATGGTGGATACGGTTAAACGATTGACCGAGGTTCGTTCGATTTTACACTGTTTCCTGGTTGAAAAATGAAAAATGAAAAATGTCATTGATTTAGAACTAAAGTGTCGCTTGCCAAGATAATTATTTGTCGCTCGACGAGAAAATAGAATGTTTTTGAAAAAGGAACAGAAGATCGATGTGGATTCTAGGTCGACCCAAAATAAAACAAAGCTTAGTAACAAAAAGTAGTATCTCATATTGTTTCGAGTCTACAGTTTAGGATGTAATATTATAAAAAACTTTATTTAAAATGCTATCTTCTCGTGCTTGTGCAGGAGCAAATACCAGCAAAGAAATTCAGAATGCTACAGCAAAGGTGGTGTCCGTTGACAACCGACGCCTTTGCGTCAAGAACGAATCAAGTAGAACAATTTTGGGGTCTCAGGCCAGACCCAGCAGCAGCAGCGATCGACGCCTTCAGCCAACCATGGAGAAAGACGGGCATGTACCCATTCCTTCCATGAAAATTCAGACTTCAGGTAACACAAAAGGTCAAGAAATAAAAACTGACAGAAGCGGTGTTAGTGACACCACAGTGGACAACTCTACATTCGTATCCAACATTATTGAGAATGAAGAAGATATCGCGACCAGTACAGCTCAAACTGTAGCAGTGGAACATAATCGCTTGGCGATTATCCGGAACAAAAGGAAGTTAAACAGAATGAAAGATGATCAAATTGACTTTTTAGAAAAGTGAATGAAGAAAGTACACGCATAGAAACTGTAACAATGATGGCGAAAATAGACAGCATGGTGCAAATTACAAAACCCACCAGTAGAACCAGAAGACTACTACCCTGAAAAGGTTTCTTATTTTTACTTCACCATAGGCATTTATCCACTTCCCATCTTAATGGTTTAAGTTCGGCTAGAACATCAATATATAGATATGTTCATCCTAATAAACCAGCACTCGTTTCCCAAGATATTATTCTCGAATTTTTTTAAGAAAAACGGAAAACATATATCAGGATTTCAAAAATCTCACAATTAATCACTTGGGACACAGACATATTATGCCAATACCTCAAACAAACTAGGCCTGATAATGATAACATCTCACTTCAGGAACTTCAACTGAAAACTATAGGCGCTTATGTATAGCTACAATGGGTCGCCCTTGGTCTGATATTGGGACACTTCAGTATAGAAATGTTATATTTACTACACAAGAAAACAAAGCAGTGTCAGTCATCACCCATTTTCAGGAAGCCATAGAAAGTCAACTCAAAACCACACAGTCAAGACTTCAAGATAGTACGTCATGTCCAACAACAATACTTACCAAGTATGTTACTCGTACCTCTCATCTTTGGTCTGCTTTACCATCGAATCATACATATGTTTTTGACGTATTTGGATCATGATAAAGAATCTTCATCGGCAAAGACAGCTACGGTGGCAAACTGGTTAGCTCAAGTCATACAAAAAGCTGGAATTGATACAAAAATCTATAATCCATATTCCATCCAATCGGCCTCTAGTACAAAGGCGGTAGAAAAAAGCTCTTACGATACAAGAAGTGAAACAGCATACAAAACAGAGCCAAAAGGCAGAAATGGTTGAATGTTATTATGACGTTATCACAATGCTAATGAGTATATTTATATCAAAAACTAATGCACCAGTTTTTGATGAGTTTGTTGAAGAAAACCAAGTCAAAATAATCTCTTGGTGCACTAACTTGGCGCAAAAAACGGGAGCCCATAAAAATATATAACACTTGGAAAAACCGTTTTGTGTTGTCCCTATGTACTTCATGGGATGCTTCATTTAATTCTTGAAAAGTAATATTCGAAGTGTGGGGATCAGATGATTTATATTATGAAGAGTCGTTTTTTATTGAATAAATAATTCTATCATAGTTATACTGATTCTAATCGTTTGCTACGGCACACTACTTTCTAATGTTGATACCAATCAGAACCTTTTAGAATGAATCCGTAGTTGATTTTACTATGGAAGCCTACCTAGCATTACGGATTGGTTCAAACTCAGTTTGCTTTGTAACCACTACAAATTAGAGCACTTTTCATACACTGTCATTTTGCAGTTTCTAAAAAAAGTTCAAGTGAATGATAAAGGTCATGGTGATCGTGATAATATATCAGGGTTTCTGAAAAGAAACCTTTTATTTCTTATAAAAGCTAGGAAATTTTTGGGAGAAGTGAAATGTCTCCCTAAAAAGATTTAGAGTGGGGATTTCCATATTTAGTAAAAAGAGTAATTGCTTTGTTTCATCCATAGTGAAAACGCAAAGAGAATGTGTTGTGAAATAAGCTATCTAAATCATACCTTGAAGTTTTTAAAGATCAAGGTAGTCTTTCAAAAAGTCTGTGGTTGTCTATTGACAAACATCTGTGATTTTGGGTGTAAGTGTGTCTGTTGACTTTGGATCAAAAACTTTTAATTGAATTCAGGAACGGAGAGCAAGGTTGAAGATAAACACATATATGTCCTTGGGATTTCATACATTACTAAACAAATAATCTTTTATGAATGGGTGTTTTATCCTGGTGTCAGATTGTTTCCTTTTCTCTGGCATTTTCTTATACCTTCAGTTGATCTGGCGTCTTCTGGTCTAGAAAGTCTTGTCAGACAAGTACCAAGCTAGGTTCTCTATATCCAGTTCCACAGTAGAACAGCTAGTCCAGCCTGTATTTTTTTTTCCATAACACTGGAATGGTTCAAAAGTGTGTGTCTTTGTAAAGCCAGCGTAGATTTCAGGCGCCTGTTTTTTGTTTTGACCTACGCAAACTTTAGTGTGTTATTGTCAGAAAAAAAGAAAAAAACTCTAAGAAAAAAATGTTTAGAGATTTCGAATACAAACAAATAATTCGAAGTAATGCATTAGACTATAAGACACCTTTTGATTACATATTTGCATAGCTTAGAGCAAGTTTTCGTACTTTTTAAGTTGACACCAGATGAAGGTAACGACTTTTCTGACGTTTTTTCGGAAAAGTATTTTTTAAAATCGGAGCGTGGGATCGTCAGGCCAGGTACTGACATGCAAGGGCTACCATTAGAAAGCCAAAAATTACTCCATTTTAATAAATTTAATTGCAATTGCTTTTATCTTAAATTGGGTAAGCTATGGCTTCTCAAAGCTAATGCTTTCTTCAAAATAATACCATTTTTCATTAATAGCGGAGATTGAACGCGTCCAAAATCAGAAAAGAAAAATTCTTTCAAAAACTCCATTTGGACATTTCGAAAACAAAATTACTCCTTTGAGGCAAGATATCATCCCCTGATACTATGCATACCACGACTGTCAGTCTATGATAATAGCTGTATTTTTGGAAGCTCTACACGATGGTATCTTTTCATGATTCCCGTATGCTTATGGAAGGAATTCTGCTGAGAAAACCTCAAAAACAGATCATGAGGGAAAATTCAATATTTTGCTTAATCAAAGCGCATTTTCAGTCTTTCAGATCAAGGAATGGTCTTTTACGATCATTTTCCTCTAATATATGCTATAGTAAAAAGTCGCATTTTTGAGGATAAAGCACAATCGATGATTTTGGATGGGTAGATACAAGGAAAAAATCGAAAAAATCCGTGATTTTACATCGAAAAAAAAATCATGCTCAAATTGCACCAAAATCATATATAATATAGTTCTTTCCCAATGGATACTATTTCTGGCGTTTTTAGGGCACTTTTGATTATCAAAATTAATCAAAAAATGGCACACGAAGCTAAAGTTCTTGCTTTTAAGCTGTAAAAATATCTATCTGGAGATGATATCACGTCAATATCGATTCTAATACATGACACAGCTCTATAAAGCAAGTATTTTTTATGCCACAAGTATACCTTTCTTAATAGTAAAATAATAAAACAGGTGTGCTTCATTGAGTTGGAAGCAGAAGAGAATAATTAATGAATCCAATGTTTTCGCTATGATAAGCCCTTGGTATTTGTGAATAATTCATAAGTTACTAATTGCTAGTGACAGAGAAGCCCTATTAACGTTGTTGCTTAATGTCAGTTCAAAAGTCCCTTCTTTTTTTCCGTAATTCTGATGCTAAAAATGTAAATTAGAAAGCAAAATAGAGGTTAGGATTGAGGTTGAGAGTAATTTTACTAACAAAAGTTAAGCTTTTGGTAGATTCCAGGTTCCAGGTTCCAGGTTCCCGGCACTGTATTGCAGAGTATCAAATTCTAAATAGGGAATAACTTGCTATACCAAACACATTTTTGTACACCAACCCGTCCGTTATAACTATATTGTTTCCTTTTGATATTGGATATGCTGACTTAACTCAACAGATGTAACATAAAATGATAATGCGAAGTTATAAAAATAGAGATTATCATTTGCTGATTCTGCTATGATTTTTCATTGTGTAAATGCATAATTTGACGGATACGTAAAAATTAATGTCTTATTAGTATATGCAGTTTGATACTTTGGTACTTTGATACTTTGATGGTTTTGTGGTTTTGTGGTTTAACTATTTTTTTTTAGTTTAGATACCTATGCAGTTTTATAGACATGTCTAAAATTTGGGTTTATTTAGATCTCTAATATCTAACTGATATTTCTGAAATAATTTATCACTTATGAAATTCAAATAGTGTGGCCCGTTAGGTGATTGTTCAGTTTTACGTATCTGAAGTGCATGTCGTTAGTGTCGATAAAGAATTATCATTGCATTTGAAAATAAGATAATAAAAAATCCAAATAATTGTTCATTTAAATATACCTATTATAGTGCTCCTGCACAATGGCTGCTTGATCAATAATTAGGGCATCGCAATTTTGCACATCATGTTCCTTTATCAACACGACATTTTATTTTTTAACCAGCGACATTTTTTTGCACACAACGACACCCTACTCAAAATCAGCGACAAAATATACCGGAAAAAGTGTTCAGTTTAAAGGCGAAACTAAATCTTGGCACATCTTTCCCCTCTTTTCCTTCTTTCCCCTCTTTCTCCTCTTTCTCATTTTTTTTTTGCTTGTTAAACAGGTGGAAATGTCGAGTGCGAAAAAAAAAAGTAGCCTAGTCGATGGTCTCTTGAATGCTCCAGACAAACTGTTGATTATATCCTTTTCTTTTTTACTCTTTGATATGTGCTGCCTCTCATGGCAGCATGAATATTTTCGTGTCTTTTGCTTTTTAATCAATGTCCTTGACTTTTTTTTTTTTTGTTTTTGATACAGCTCTCAGGTTAAAATAGTAGATGGTAAATCAAATGGAAATGTGCTAGGTCTGCTGGCTATCGTATGCCATTCAAATGACGAGTCTTGGTAAACTTTCGCATAAACATGAACGGCACAATGGCAAAAACTAATCTTTATCTGTAGTTTGATCTTGTTTCAAGAATCCCAAATGCCTTCAATGCCACCACTGGTGTTAGCAATCATCCCTATATATTCAGACTTGAAAATTGACATTGGTAACTAGCGTAATTGGAAATGCAGAAAACAAACTCTAATTGCGGTAAACTCAATACAGCTCAATCTAACCTACCAGACAGCAGTAAATCAGGTTTGTTCTATTTAATTCAACCCACTCTATTGTTAATGCAAAATGCATGGAAAAACATAGATCTGCTTGTTACATTTTCAGCGAAAAAAGACTCCGCCAGCGTTATGTTTTTAGAGAAACCCATCATGTCTGACATGTTGGGTCAGATCAAGCAGCTCAAATCCAGTGCAAAAGTTGATTCTGCCGAAGATGATTCTCACGAGTGGACCAAGACTTATTCTAAATACAGTGGTAAGGACTAAATTTGCCAAATGTCCTCTGTTGTTTGTGACACATTCGCATCCCCTATAGATCAGAAAGCAAACAAGACGCTGCCTTCCAGAGCCAATTCTTTACCAACCATCGACGATTTGGGAGCAAGCTCTCTTCGCTACGTTCTGCCGCTTCAACGAGCAGACACAATCGCAAAGATCAATCTGAAGCGCACGAGAACTGTGAATGCACCCAAAGAATGCAGAATTACATTCGAAGCAGCAAAGCATCACTGGATCAATGCACAACTGATGAATAAAGAGGACGAGTTTGTCAATTGGCATAAAGCAAAGTAAAACGAACGGCGGGCTGCGCTTTTTTTTTGTTGTTGTTTACATGTGCTGACCTTTTTTGCTCGCAAGTGTTTTTGTAGGAACATGGAATGTGCATGGCAGCTTGCCAACGTCTTCCTTGAAAAAATGGCTTCAAGAAACATTGGTGTCCGATGATGGCACTCCTTTTGACCCTGACTTCTACGTTATCGGGTAAGCTATTTGTCTTACTATACCTGCATGTCTAATAGAGCCCTTGCCAACAGCCTTCAGGAAATGGAAACAAATACTGAAGCTTATATCCGATATGATCCTGCCAAAGAAAACGCATGGGTGAAAGCAATCATCGACTCACTAAAAGATGGCGGAAGAGACTACTATAAAGTGGAATCCAAGCAGCTGGTCACCATGCTCATGATTGTCATTGCAAAGAATGATCACCGACCGTTTATCTCTCAGGTTTCGAGCACTTACGCAGGTGTGGGGTTGATGAACATGATGGCAAGTTCAGCAATGTTCCAATAAATTCATCCAAACCTAATGCTATCTTAGGGCAATAAAGGCGGTATCTCTGTTCGTCTGCGATTCCACGATAGCTATCTCTGCTTTGTCACTAGCCATTTAGCTGCTTTTACCGAAAAAACTGAGAAAAGAAACCAAGATTTTGCAGAAATATCAAAACGATTAGTGTTTCCTCAGAAGCCAGACCGTCTGACTGAATATGTGTATTATTCTTGGAACGATGGTGGCGACGAAGGCGTTTCGTTTTTGGAGGCAAAGAATGGCACGAGAGATTGGAAAACTGAAGCGTCGATTTTCCACAACGAGTAAGGATGTATGTTTGGGAGTGTTGAAACACTTTGACTAATGAATTGTTTAGCTTCTTGGTCTGGTGTGGCGATCTGAACTATCGAGTCAATTTGAACGAGGCAGCTATCAAAAATTGGCTTCGACAGGACAGACTGGATGTTTTGCTCGACTTTGACCAATTGTCCATTGAGCGCAGTGCAGGCAGGACCTTTCAAATGTTTGAAGAGGGTCACATCACTTTTGCACCTACTTACAAGTATGATCCAGGCACTGATCAGTACGATACCAGTGAAAAGCGACGAGCCCCTTCTTGGACAGACCGTATCTTGTGGAAAAAGGGCAGGGAAAGTGCTACCAAGCAAAGCTTACAGTTAAAGAGCTATAAAGACTGCATGGAGATGATGATGAGCGACCATAAGCCTGTAAGAGCCCTTTTGGAACTGAATATCCGCCAGATCAATAGCCAACTTCAGAAACAAACAAAAGAGAAACTGGTCCAACAACTCAAAGACAGCCAAGATGATCAGCCTTGTGGAGAGATATCCTCCTCGTACGTCGATTTCGGCAAAGTTCAATTCATGGAGTACAAGGAGCAAAATATTATCTTGACAAATACAGGTACTGTTTTGACCGTCTTCAAGTTTTTGCCCAAAGATACCATTGGAACCATTTTACCTCCATGGCTCCAAGTTACACCCTTATCGGGCGTTGTGGCACCTGGTGAGAAGGTTATGATTCGATTCGAAGTTACGGTGGATCCCACCATCTCAACTCCATTGAATCGGGGACAAGAAACCATGGAGGATATACTGATTCTTCGTCTTGAAAACAGCAAGGATTTCTTCATCTCCATTTCTGGAGATTATATACCTACCCGCTTTGGTGTACCTTTGGAGCAGCTATCAGAGATGGCTGTTCCTATCAGCGAAGCTGCTGCAAAGAATTTGCAAAGAGCCAAACCTGCCGAACCCAACACCTCTCAGCAGCCACCTTCTCCTGCATTGAATCAAATCGACTTGCCAAAGGAACTATGGAAGATGATGAACTTTTTGTGGAATACCAATATGTTTAGGATTGTAAGCAGTATAAAAACAGTATTGACACATTGATCTAACACATTTTGTGTTTGCTCAGGGATCTTTGTTTCTGGAGCATGGCGATCTCATTGTATCCACCTATATCCGAAAGTGCTTGGATAACGAAGAACAGTTTGATACGAACGTTTTACTCGGAGGTGAACCTACGACAGAAGGTGATGTTGACCCTGGAACTACAAAAGAGGCAGACGAGAATGATGAGTTATTTGATGTCAGGAGTACTCTTTCAGAATTAAGCTTGGAAAATGATCAACTTGCAAAGGAGGCTATTAGCGCCAATTCGATGATTGACGTATTGGTCGCATTTTTGGAGTGCTTGCCTGAGCCTGTCATCACAACCAATATGTACGAGCGCGCATTGGAGGCCTCTGAATCTATTGAAGCATTGAATAGTGTAAGGCTATTATATATCTGATGTGTTGTGTACATCCATCCACTAACGAAATTATAAAAGCTCAAGGAATCTCTTCCTCCCTTCCACAGAAATGTTTTGCTGTACATTGGCATGTTTTTGAGACAAGCTATTGACAAAGCGCCCGGTTCAGTAAAGAAACAAAGAGAAGCCCGCATCAGTAAGATAGTCTGTTGAAAAGTTTGTTATTTTCAAATGTGTTAATCGCTCTATCCTAGTTGAAATGTTCACCGTTTTGCTTCGACCGCCTATTGATTTCAAGGAACGCAATCCTGTTGTGGCTAAAGAGAAGCGAGAAAAGTTCATTTCCCAATTGTTGAAATCACTTCAAACATAAAATGAATAAAATCTGCTTGTATTATTATTTCAACCGCCATGTTTTTGCATTGAATCAGCAAAAAAGATTGTAGGGTTCCTCTATATATCTTTGAATTTCGCCATCAAATAAGCAAGGAAATTCTAGTATAATAACCCAAGATCTCTTGAAAATGTCCTTTCTTTTTATTATTAATAATACTATTGGTATGGTCCATTAAATAATCTCCAGAAGTCTGTGATAATCTTCTTCTACACCAAGATAAGTTTGTTCAAGTTTCTCTTTTCTTTCAGATTCTTCCATTTCTCTCAATACATCCTATTCTAAAAATTAGTAAAATGTAGATTACCCAGTAAATTTAAGAATACTTGCAAAATTAAATGAATACAGTCTTTGCTTTACTTGCAATCGATATGCTTTGTATTCTTTGGCGTTCAGTTTATCCACATTTGACAATAAATACATCTCTATACAGCGCTGTGTTTGTCGATTGGTCAATTTGTATTTGTTGCATAATTCTTGGATTTTGTCTTGAGAAACGGGCGCTTTTAATCCTTTGAAGGCCCCATGCTCCAGCATGTATCGAATATCGTTTTTATCTCTCATGTCTGAAAACTCCTCGTTGGGATCCTCTACTGTAATTTCGCAAATTTCGTTTCTTGACAGAAATAATTCGTAGATTGTTTGATATAATTTGCTTCCATGACCCTGTTTTTTGTATGGTGGGAGGACTAGAAACTGGCTAATTCGCATACGGATGTTTTCTGGCCAGCAATAAAATGGATATGTTGTGCTGTATCCGATAAAATGATAAGCATCCTCTGTGTCGTTTATCCTTTCATGCTTGAAACTGGGATAAATTAGTAGGCTGGCTTTTTTTCTTCTTTTGTTGTTGGATCGTTGTGTATCTTAAATACCTTGTGTAAATCTCCCACTTTTCATCATCATCCTCAATATAACTAGATCCTTCAATAAACAACAAAACAAACAATTGCATACGTGAATGATATTCTCTAAATTTGGTATTCGAAAACGAATTCTACATAAACATAAGTATTGCTAACCGGTTGCTATTGATCCCTCAATATGCTTTACCTTGAAAATTTCAAATTGCTCCAGTGATCCATCGTCATTTTCTCGAGTGTATTCATGGATTTTTTCTCCAAGAGGCTTAAATGTAGTATAATCGCTCCGAATTACATCGGTAAATTCGTTTTGATTAGTCAAGTAGCCCCGAGGAAGGTAGTCTTCTAATATCTTTATTAAATCGTCGGCTTGAGAGTCTTCTGATATAGATGAAGAGCTCGCTGCCTGGTATTTTGATGAATAATCCATTGAAATAAAAGGTCGTAAAGATCCAGAGGCGTACTTTAACTAACATAAACGATCAGCTTCAAGTGTACTTGGAATGAATCAGGTCGACAAACCTTTAATGTTAGATCTTTATACCCAAACGCTGTCTCATGATCACCGAAAATAGGATATGAAAATTCTGGATGAAAGATGAGCGATGTTGTTGGCTCATTGGAGTTGCTGTCGCCTTTTCGTGGTTGAACTAACGCAACATATCATTGTTAGAAAACATTGAGCAAACACGCTTTCTTCTGGGCTGATTACCTAGGCTTATCTCGAGATTTTCAGTGGTGTTACAAGACCAATCAGTGAAATCAATCACCTTAGCAGCCATAGGATGTGGTTGTAACTGATGCTCCATAATTCTGTTGTAATGTATGAAAAAAAAAACCCCCCACAAACGCGAGGCATGGTCGCTGCAAGATTATATGTTCAATGATCGCGCCTTAAAAAACTCTCTGATAAAATGATGCTTTGAAGGTTGCTGCTGGAATTACCTGTCATGTTTTCAATGGAAGGAAAGAAGCGACCGCTCATGACAGATATTCGCAAAATCTACTGGACAGAATACAGTACATCAAACTATGATACCTAGTAAAGATTATATTGTCGTCCAATTCGAAAAACCTGTCTCTTTATACCACACAAGAAATGATTTAGGGCTTAAACCAGCCTTCGTCTCGAATCATCCAATTAAGCCTGTCAATTTCGTACATTTTTACGAATACCTTTATCTTTTGTCAAGTAAATTTACTACTTTTTTTTTGTTAGTTCTAAACTTCTTGCATAATAAATTATCTTTTATCAATGTCGGATTCTATCTTCTGTTGCTGGTAAAATCAATGAGAAATTACTGCAGTATACTGTTATATCATCAATAACATGCTATAGGGCTAAAAGGCAAATCAAGGGGCAAATTAAACATTCAATCTGTTCTCTCTTTAACAATACTATAACATAATTTATCTTTCTTGAAAAAACTAAATTGGAGTAGAACTTGGAATTGCCAAAACTGCTTTGTACTGACTGTGTACCAACATTAGTTGCAGCATAAACATTTATCGATGTTGTATTTCTCTTTTTAAAACCAACCTTCATCCCTGGGGTTGCCATTCACTCTTTTTTATCCTGCCTTTGCTATGTTGCGACACTTGTCAAGACTCCAATTTAAACCATCATTCGGCAATAAATGCGTTAGATAATGTCAATCATTGTTCGAAATCCTTCCACTACAATAAAAAGCACAACGGGCAAGGCATTGTAACGATCAAATACCCAAGTGCATTGGTCACTTCAGTTTTTGGTACATAAAGTACGTCTGATTTGCTTCCGTCAGACCATTCTGTTTGTGCAGAATAAATAGAATGATGTGCTTTAAATACGCTAGTTTTCTTCTGGGTCAAGAAATTATATTCACCAAACAAAGATTTCACATTGATATTGATAACGTTTGCATCATTAAGTGAAAAGTTTGCGCTTAAATCTGTACCGAGCTTGAATTTAAGAGGCAAAGGAAAATGATTATATTCTCTTTGAATGATTGAAAGAGCTAATCTTAGCAATCACTTACTTTGTAATAAAGTTATGGAAGAGCTTGAAGCCTCACTTTCATCTACTTTATCAGCCAAGCTAATCTGAGTACGAGCATATTCATTTGTTACTATGCTTTTGATGCGATGCACTGCATTTAATGTTGAAAACATACTCACCAAAGAAAGAAAAAGGTATGAACGAACCGCCAATGATATAGATTTCATCAGGGTGGAGAGTGTAAACCGATGTGCGCTGGCATCACAATTGAACTATTATCGATTATATCAATACGCTTGTGCTACTCATCTCAATATCCAAGATTACTGTACCGGTACATACATGCTAGTCAAGGGGTTTTGGGCGCGTAAGCATTGGATGTTCGGTTTGAGTCAAGAATGAAGGGCGCCGGCAAGTCAGGATTTAGTTTTACTGTCCCAAATGCAGGGATATAATCAGTCAGTTTGACTCTTCTGTTTTCACATTCTGTTACAACAAAATGGCCATCAAACTATCACCTGCAGGTAGAAGGTAATAGCATAATGTAATAAACGAAAAGCACAGCAATTGAATTGTATGCTTAGGTTGACAACAATCATTGTCTCAGCACCTTTTGTTGTTGTTACTTCTTGGATTTTGTACAAACGCGGTAAAGTTTTTTTTTTTTCACCCAACTAATCCGATTTTTGATACTAAACATATTTAATTTGTACAGTTGTGCTTGGAGAGCAACCTCGAGTATCAGATGGAAGTGCTATCCGACCTATGGGTGTAAAAGAACGTGATGAAAAAGAAAATAAAAATATGTAGCATAATCCAACACTAGAAATACAAATGCATTGCAGTGATCAACTTATCAAAGCTGGATTGATACAGCTTTTAATTTATAGATTTGATAGAAAACATTCGCCATTGCTAGATGAAGCAAGGAATGCCAGATTACTCGGTATGAGATTTGTATTGTCAATAACGTGCATTGATTTCACAACAATACATAATCATACCTGGCGGACCTTGCTTGATGCTATGATGAGAATAACTAGATTAGGTATCAGAGACTATTCACATCTAAAACTGTTACTGTACCAATAATCCTAATTCCTGCCCTGTTAATAGTTAGAAAGGATACATTTGACGAATTGGTCCAGAAGAATATGCGTTATAATAAAACAAATAAAAGGTTAAACCTGGATTAGTACAACTCACTCAAATTTCAAACGAATAGTATCAACCTCCTTGAACTATTCACTGTTTAAAGAACGGTTGATGTCGCATTGTTTTACAATGTACTTGCTTTTTGCAAGCAATTGAGGCCATCATTAGATTAGTGAAGTGTAAGCGGGTTTTCCGATATTAAATGATAGTTGGATCAGCCAACGAGAGACCAGTTCTTCTTAACTTATATGTACCATCATGATACGAAAGCAAATCATTCATGTCAAGGTTCGCGACTAAAACCAAATATTGTCAGTTTTTATAGATTATGCTTTCACTCTCAGGCCCCTTCAGTTAATAGAGCAACATTCACCACTACGGCGGCATAGGCAAGTCTCTTGTAAACAGCTCCAGGCAAACAACCATCCATTAGCAGGTTTCATGACAATAAACATTCTTACGAATGCGGTCGAAGTCAATTATTTTTCTAGAAGTTTCACATTGTACTCTTCCAGACCGATTGAGAACGCTTGGGCAGAACAACGTCGATTTTATATATCTCAAGTTGACATGTTTATTCACTTACAACCAGCTTCGTTGGTCTAATGGCAGCATGGCAGCATGGCAGCATTCATAAATGCAAATACCTGTTGGTAACATTTTATAAGATTTTTTGGCATGTATATGCATACAATGCCCCATCACCAAGACATGCATCAACGATATTTGCTACTTTGAAGAAAGTTTATTTGTTTTTTTTTCCTTGGGCATACACTTGTACACTGCTGGCTACTTGTGATACCAACATAAAACGTTAAGTATTCGACTAATTAAGCAAGTTGCACAAAAAAATAAGCATAAAGCTATAGTAAACAACAATCATTTGCCTCGCTCCTTTCACTCTTTTTGCAACATCTTCATGCCTACTCACTTTCAGCAACATAGTTTTACTAAATATTCTGTCAATAAAAATAGACGACAGCCAAAGGTGAAAGAGCGACAGCAAGGTAGTAGCAAAGTAATAGCCATTCTTAATGGGAAACTTCAATATCAGCATGCACCAAGCACAAGAAAAAAATCTCGCTTTACCGGTACTCCCGCAAGTAACTGCTGGAAAAAGCATGAATTGGTCGCTGGAATCAAAGATAGCACAAAAGCAACGTATGATAACTTGCTAACCGAGCTAGAATTTTCGTGCGATTGTCTGGCCACTATTAATGTTGTTTATGAAAGTTTACGCCATGCATACAGCGATGGTAAATGTGATATCGAGCAGCAGGGAAATGATGCCAGACTTTGTGACATGGAAAAAGAGCTTTTGATTGCTTACGACGACCTGAATTTGCAAATCAATCACCTTGAAAAGAACATTATCAAAATGGAGCAAAGGCTAATTAAGCTAAAGTCGATGCAACCATGATTACTATCAACTAAAGCCTCAAATGTAGAGATTATTTTGTGACCTTCGACTTGTCAAAATGTGCCGCAATGAAAAAAAAAAAATTCTCTTTCTTTCTACCAACATATAGCCTTTGTATCTTTCCTTTTACATAATAAAACTATAAGTCCATCTTTATACCGGTTCTGTTCTGAAAGGAAAGAACGTAGCCAACATGAATAATACAGCAACTTTAGAGGTAGCAGGTCAAACCCGACTGAATCAAGATAAATCGCACGCGCTCCATTACGGGTGGGTATTTTGGTTTATGCACCGTTCTCGAGGCGAGAAAATCACAGACTACGAAGGAGCAATGAAGAAGATTGCAACTTTCAATACGGTAATTGTATATACATGAGACGTTTTTGTTTGTTTCAAATGGTAACAGTGGATATGTCGGTAATAGATCGAAGAATTTTGGGCTGTGTATAGTCATCTTCGCCGCCCTAGCGAACTGCCCAACATTAGCGATTACCATCTATTCAAAGAAGGTGTTAGACCAGTTTGGGAGGTGAGATTGTGACGAGGACTGTGGTCAGGATCCGATATATTGAAACGTAATGATAGGACACTGTAAACATCGATGGTGGAAAATGGATCGTCAGATTGAAAAAGGGATTAGCAAGCAGATATTGGGAGCTGTTAGTGTTGGCCATCATTGGAGATCAATTTGATGTAAAAGATGAAATTTGTGGTGCTGTTTTGTCGATTAGAGGATCAGAAGATATCATTTCAGTATGGAATAAGACATCGTCAAACGGAAAAATCAATCTCAAAATCAGGTAAATTTATCAGAAAGTGTGCGTCACTAGGAAAGGTGCATTTAATTGATTTTGTAAAATGTAGAGATACCATCAAGAAGCATCTAAGCCTACCATCAGAGACAACAATGGAGTATAAAACGCATAATGATGCTCTTCGGGATAACTCAAGTTTTCGTAACACGGATGTGTTTCGATAAATGTATCATATATCTTTTTATACATCTTTTTTGCTTGAAAAATAGTATTTATAGTCAGAATAAACTGCAGCTGGGAATTTGTATAATAGATTAGTTCATGTGTTGGGATTAATAGTATTTACACGTATAAATGTCGCCAGCTATTTGCAGTATGGCAATAAATTGTGATATGCGACAAAGGATCAAAAGCAGAAAATGCATTTATTACTGCACTACTATGTTTAACGATATGCATTACATATCCGTTGATCAAAATCATCTGGCTAAAACCAGTTTACAACTGCTGAACAGGGCTATTTTTATACACACACACACACAGACAAACTAGTATAAATTTGCATGGATTCGATGTGCTTTTTTTCTTTTTTTTTTTTTTTTTTTTCGACTTGACCAAAAAAAAACATGGACTACCTAGTTAAGACAAAAGTCAAGAAGTGGAATCTCAGTCAACTGTACTCTCGTTATAAAGAGAAGTGCGATAATAATCTCACTGCTCAGTCCACGCTAAAATCCGAATTAAACGAATTGGTCCAGAGTGATTTATTAAATGGCAAAGCATCAAAAATAATGAAATCTTTTTTGAAGAAATTCGATGTATGTTACTCACAAAAAAACTCAAAAATCAAATAAGCTCATACTTACAGGTTCCATTAGTCACAGATTCCAGTATATGACAGTAAAAGTAAAGAACTGAAAGATAACCAACAACAAAGCAGGCCAGCAGGGTCCATTTCCTCCTCAGAAGTAAGTCTTTCCCCTCCTGCACTTGCAACAAGCGCGTACTAAACTGTTCAAATAGCGAATAACAAATACAATAAAAGGCTCTACGAATAATTTCACGTACAATGGAGACATTACCCAACAGAAAAATAATATCAAAAATGTTGCTAGTCCTAGCGCCAGCACCAGCACCTTTAGTGAGAGCAGCAACAGTAAGTATAGTTGTATTTTGAAAACAAATATTACTGAGCATTAACTATTTGAACACGAGAAGGTGGCAAAAAAAGAAAAATCGTAGATAGCACCACCGATACGGATAGCAGTTTAGAAGAAGAAGGTGCACCACCACCTGTAAGTATGCTATCTTCTGGAGTGCAATGTATATTTGTCATTCTCACAAAGTTACTTTGCAGGCTCTAAATATAAAGTACTTGGACTATTTGGAAGGTGGTGAACCTAAAGTAATAATTGACAATGCAACAAACAATGTAAATCTCATGCAGCTGAAATATTAGCATTTGACATGGCTAATCTTTTTCTTTTGACTAGTGGTGTGTTAACGAAGAGAATATTTCGAAAAGCTTCCATGCCTACCGCAATCTTTGCATTGACAAAATATCTAATACTATCAAGAGCCCAACACACATAGAAGAGCTGTAAATATTTGTGCCCGCCACAACAGTAACAACACAGTTGACTAATAGCCATTATTTACTACTTGTAGTGCTTTGAACGCGATTATGTGGGTTGACGACAAAAATAGAAGAGCTTATAAGATATCTGAAGAGAACTGGAGCATTTACCACCGTGACATCAAAGACAAGTATAAAGACAAAGACAAGCCAAGCGAATACAAAGACATTTCAATCATTTCAGAGGTAACAATCGCTAGTTCTCTATATACCAAGCTGTTGGTGTTGACTAACTTGTTTTTAGATCATTATGACAAACGATGTGAAGGAGGGAGAGAGTCAAGCAGTAAAACACCAGGCAGAGTGCGCAAACAAAGGATATACTAAGGAACTATTAAGAGCAAACACAACATTTGATATGTAAGTCTAATATGTAAACGTAAGTAACTTTAATATATCATGACTTGTAACACGTTTATCGTGTAGGATACAAAAACTAAAGAAACACAACATGTATACGTTGAAGGAGCCACTGTTCTGCAGTCTACTAGTTGAAAGCTTGGTATGTCCATTTTTGTGCTCAAATGGCACCGACATCATTATTCAAGGGTAAGCGTTGAATCATGTTTGCACGGGTAGGATTCACTTTTCTTTTTTTTTTTTTTAAATTGTGTTTATTGATTGAGCCGCGTACTATAGGATATGAGTTCCTATCGAAGAGGCGGGTGCAATTGAGATAAAATATAATGTTATAGATATAAATAATAATGATAAGAACAATAAAGAAGTTAGTGAGATAAGAGAAAAAAAAAAAAAACTATTTTAAAAACAAGAAAACTAAAATGGCAATGCTAGCTACAGAATTGTATGGCATTGATCTTCCCCAATGGCCTGATGGACAGAGGATGGATTCACTTTTCTAACTGACACTTGAACGCTTAATAGAAGCACCGATGAATCGTTGGGCTCGAAAGAGCGAAGAGGCAAGTACGGGCGTATACCCGATCTATCACTTCTTGTACAGTACAACGGCCACACAGCCTTGCCGTTTGTTTGCGAGGTCAAAAGTCCAAGTCATATTCAAAGTTTGAATTCAACAACTGATGCCCAAAATCCAGATTTCGTAAAATTGGCGAATATAATGAAAGATGAATTAGATCGCATGCATTTTACTGAAGACAGAGTTATTTACGGTCTGTTGATTGAAGGTATTTATGAAATACGGTCTTATCCAAGGAGTATAATGTTAACTGCTGCGGTCTTTGATTTAGGTTTCAAATGCCAGTTATTTGTTATGGACCTCTCATTTTACAAACTTTACCGTTTCACTATGTTGGAGCAATTCTACTTGCCACGCGATTTGTATGATATCCACGCTCTTATCCCTTGCGTCCGTAGGATGGATACGCTAGAGGTTTGTGTGATATTTGCTTTCTTTTCTTCTTTATTCATTACTGAACTATATCCTCATTAGAGAATTATGAAGAAAACTACGGATAAGATGTTGGATGACCTATCGTGTATACTGCCAGAACAAGATGCAGCTTCCCCTAGCCGTCGACTCAGCCGATCACTAGTTAGCTTCCGCTCTCCGCAGAAAGAAGAGTAAATAAGTTTCAAGACGTTGACAAGAACAAGCCGGCCTTTTATGCAAAACAAATATAATATTAACATGTTTTTTCATGTCGTTACTCTTCAAACCAAAAATATCAAGATATTCGTCACCAAAAAATACCATTCTCATTACATTATACTAAATAACAATAGATCCCTTCATTTTAATGTTTGGCACCTTACAAACCGCTTTGATAATAAAGTCTAATCAACAGAGTTCTGAAGCAACAATTTTGAGCGTATCTCCTCTAATAGAAAGCAAAAGCCTTTACAATTATGGAACTTTATTTAATTAGGCATGTTCTCCACATTTTATCCCTATTATCAAATAGTTGTGCCATGGATTAAGTTCAACCCTTCTTTTACAAAGTTGTGTATTTTTCTTCTTTGAGCAGACTTGCTTGCTTGCGGTGCACTTCGTTTTTGTGCATTGTGTATGTATTATTTGTTAACTCTACTCCAAATTTATGGGAAATCTTTTGTTTATACAAACCCTGCATTTATCTCCCAATCTGGTTTTTACAGTTGTTACATCGAATAGTGCACTGAACTATAAACAAATCAAGAACACCACAAGTGGAGTTTTCGAATAATTAAACCTGGAGTCAGGGACCAACAACATAATTTTTTGCTGTTATAAATCTATTCTAAAAAAGAGCAATAATGATGATCGTTTATTATTCTCAATTGTTGCTAATCTTGTAGGAGTGTCTTGTAGGTATTAACTCCTATCTAACGAGATAATAGCAAAGGGTAATCCAGAAGTAAACGATCAAGGAAAAGGGACTAAGGGAACACTGATTATCCTACCAACCCAGGCCAGTACCAGCATTGTCAAAATTCCTGCTTGATCTAACTCCAGATGATCTGCCTTGATACGGTAAAAGTGACAACCAAACAGCAAGTTCAGGAAAACTCAATACGATTGTTGATAAAAAAAAAAACAGAGGCCAGCTAAGAGCAGTGTGGTGTTTCCACTTCGCAGCTGGAGATCATACGACATCCTGCGCCAATGTACACAAGATGCATCCCCGAAGGGCAGGTATTAGTTTAGTATCTTCTGGTAGTTCTTGAAAGCCTGCATTTACGCCTATCATGAAAAAAAAAAGCCATCAGCCCGATCAATTATTTAGTGTTATCACAAGAACACATCCAAGCAATCAGTTCAACCAACTGCAACTCTGTAAAAAGAAAGTTCAACTGTATATTTTTATGGGCTGCCACGACTACCAGCTTCGTGGGCGTTCACACATCGGGCTGCACCTTTCACAGTGCAGTATCCAATCGACATGTCCTTGACTGGACGACCAGCCAAGCGAATTCTGACCAAATACACATCAGCCTAACAGGGTTCTAGAGCTGGTCCCTTAATTTGACTTCCGCGCTGAAGCTGCTCCAAAGAAGCCTTCAGGCTATACTTTATTGCAGTGGATACCAATGCAACATCAGTTATGCGGTTGAAGATATGTACATAAAAATATATAGATTGACTGAGTTCATGGGCTGCCACGACTACCAGCTTCGTGGGCGTTCACACATCGGGCTGCACCTTTCACAGTGCAGTATCCAATCGACATGTCCTTGACTGGACGACCAGCCAAGTGAATTCTGACCAAATACATATCAGCCTAACAGGGTTCTGGAGCTGGTCCCTTAGTTTGACTTCCGCGCTGAAGCTGCTTCAAAGAAGCCTTCAGGCTATACTTTATTGCAGTGGATCCCAGTGCAACATCAGTTATGCGGTTGAAGATATGTACATGAACCCAGCTATTCGAGACCAGAGAATGCGATTGATAGAACATTTTGATTGTTTGTGACCTTGCTTTAAGGTGTACTTCCCTTTATTCAAATCTAAATTGAAGTACGCCAATGGTCTAGTAAAGAGCAATGATCTAAAAATATGTAAATAGCACCTTCGAGCGTTATACCAACCGCCATGGGTCCTTGCGCGAATAAGAACTGTATATTTTTATGGGCTGCCACGACTACCAGCTTCGTGGGCGTTCACACATCGGGCTGCACCTTTCACAGTGCAGTATCCAATCGACATGTCCTTGACTGGACGACCAGCCAAGTGAATTCTGACCAAATACATATCAGCCTAACAGGGTTCTGGAGCTGGTCCCTTAGTTTGACTTCCGCGCTGAAGCTGCTTCAAAGAAGCCTTCAGGCTATACTTTATTGCAGTGGATACCAGTGCAACATCAGTTATGCGAATAAAGATATGTACATGAACCCACCTATTCGAAACCTGAAAACATAATTCACTTTTGATGGCTTCTATATATTAGAATAATAAAATGGGTTGATAAAGAACGGGATGTGAGCTGTTAATGTTAAACATACCTTGAAATAGCAAGAAACAATCTTACGTGAATCAGGCGAATGCAAAAAATAGTGTGACGTCATACAAATTAAGGCCATACTCATCTGTATTTTGAAACCACACACTAACCGGCAAATGAAATTTTGTCTTTTTCAAGAAATTGTTTTCAATGACCGATTTTATACGTTTCACCAACCGACAATTACTATTTTTGTAACAGCCAATTGTTATTTTGCGAACCGACCGTACTGACTGTACTTTTTTAGTACAGGGGCAAGTTACACGAAATATCAAATCAATAAAAAATGAACATGTTTTGCTTAATCTTTTACAATCTTCTTTGCCAGGGGATGCCTTCATGTTGCAGAGGAAGCAGTGGTTTCTGATGGGATAAAATTGGAGACGTATTAGCATGTAATTGTTTGGTTTAGGGAATCGAATTGAGGAAAGGAAGAAAAGGCGATACCTCCTTTCTCATTTTCCTTTCATGACGAAAAGGTAAATTTCCTCAGAACCAAAGGAGACAAATTTAAATTTAAAATCTTTTGGCCATTCTGCAAGTCTCACAAAGAAATTATCATCATCAAAAAGTAAACCATCCGTACAGTTGCACAGTTTCTCTTTTGCCTTTCTTTTTTTTTTTTTTATTCTTTTCTTCAAAAATGCTGTTTGATAGATACAGAGGGAAGCCAGCTTCGACAAACGACAAAAAGAAATCAAGCTTAGCAAAGAGCATTTTGAAGAGATTCCCAATTAACCTAACTTCATCCAAAAAGTGGAAAAAACAAGATGAAACTGTGAACATTGTAAATCAACCTAGGCCATCAATGTCATTACCAAATATCGCAACTCTTGAACTGAGTGAGCCTCCTTTTCCACAATACCCAGTGTCTCCTCCTTCCCTTCCTGCACCTCAAAAAGACAGTGTTTATATGGCAAGACAAAGAAAACGACATTCAGCAGAACACCGCAAAAGGCACCATCATCTAGTCTCTGCTCAGGATGTAAATAGACATTCGTTCACATTTGGACATTTTCCATCCGATAAGCCTAATAATATTACAACTGCTGAGCTATGTTTAACTGCTGTCCAGTTAGCAAAGTTGGATAAGTTAATTGGTTTGGAGGATAATACCAAAGCGTTGTTGGCTCAATTAGGAACCGCACAGCCTCCTTTACTCGTTCCACATCGATCCATCAGTCACCAGCATTTGCAAGCTCCTCCAAAAAAACCTCATCAAAAGCTCAATCGCACGCATTCTGAGTCTCATTTTAAAGCCATGGAAAGAAGAGCAGATCCAATTGAGCCAAACGAACTGATTGAGCTTCTTACTGCTGAACAGCTGGGCCAGGGCTATTTGGTGACGTTAATTGACGTTCGAAATATCATGGAGTATCAGAAATGCCATATCCGAGGATCGTTAAATGTTAATTTGCCATCTCTACTCATCAAGAGATATCAACGGGGGTCGGTTGCAAACTTTAACCTGCAAAACTTCATCACAACCCCAGAGGGCCGAGATATCTATCTTTCAAAAAAGCAACATTTGACACAGAAATTTTCGACAGTTCTGGAGCAAAAAGCTGTGGAAGCAGAGCAAAAGAAGAAGAAGAAAAAGACAGTCTGGATTGTATACGATGATGAAATGTCAGAAGACGATCAGACATCTCAAGCTTGGACTCTACTAAATGTATTGGAAAGACACATTGGAACCGATCAAAAAAACCCAGGCAAACTATATTATCTAGTTGGCGGTTTTCAATCATTTCTTCAGCATGAAAATTGGCTCGAGATTCCTCAATCGCAGCAGTCTTCTCTGCCCTCAAATATGCCTTTATCTAGTAGTGCTGGCGCTGCTAATACGAAGCAGAATATTATACCGAAACGATCTATCAGTTATACCATTGGAGAATCCAAAATTGATTTTAATAGACGGACAAGTCTATTCAGTTTAGATACGCAAGCTGCTCGTGTGAATAATGCAAATGCGCTAGCGCGAAGAGCTGAAAGAAGATCTCAACATCAACCACAAGATACCGCCTCGATTCCTCCTGCTGCTACTGCTGTCAGCAGTGATAATCCTACTGCCAACGATTGTGCCCTCTCAAACAATGCTTTGTTAAACCGTGTTACAGAAGACGATGAGGTTATGACAGCAGATTTCTCTCCTCTTACGGAATCAGATTTTGGTTTCAACATTTCAGAAATCATTCCAAGCTTTTTATTCGTAGGCCCTGAAATTGAAACTACCGAACAAGCAAAGCAGTTAATACAAGAACGACGAATCAAACGCGTACTGAACATGGCTGAAGAATGTCAAGATGAAGGTTTGAGCAGCTACACTGTCCATTATCACAAAATCGCTGCTCGTGATACGTTGGAAATGAAAAACATTGAACTTGTCATGATGGAAGCAGTACAGTTTATAGGTAAGTCATCTGCAGCCTCATAGTAATAAAGTCTCAAGTCATTCTATTCCATTTTAGAGGAGGCAAAAAAGAACCACGAGCCAATTTATGTACATTGCAAAGCGGGAAAATCCCGCTCTATTACAGCTATATTGGCCTACTTGGTTACTTCGGAACGATGGACGCTCAAGAAGGCATACCGCCATGTTATTAGGGCAAGGCCTAATATGTCTCCTAATATTGGTTTTATATCTGAGCTGGTAAAGATGGAATCGCAGGTTCATGGTCGTGCCAGCAGCTTTTTAGAATCAGATTGGCAATCTACTTCTTTGCCAAGCCCTGAGTATGCAAACGAGTTGTTTCAATTAGAGAAAGCATGGCGAGCTGCTGCGCATGTTTAGCGCGCAATGATACATTAAAACAATAAAATAGCAATACTGTAATAGATACTTTAAGAAATTGCTTTTTTTATCATGTGTTTGTGCCCTACTGCATATAGTATGTCAGCTCACTGTTCTCAAAGTGGCGCATACCGCTCCTTCCATACAATGCCGTATCATTGACGATCTTTACTGTCTTTTTTCACAGCAAGCTTGTTCCTAATAAGGATTTCTGCCATGGACAACCAAAAGTACGATACTAGACTACTTGGCAAAAAAAATTATAAAATGTAATACAAAAGTTGCGTTATAATTATAACAAGCCATGTAGAATAGGCAGCACACTATATATGTATGGTATAACGTACATGGGTATTCAGATAGGATAAGATATATAAGGGGTATATTAATAATAGTTAAATCTATGTGAATGCATAGATTGCATTGTTACATTATCAATAGTATTGCCGCTGCTATTAACTGCAATTGGGATAGGCGTACTAAGCGAGCTTGAAGGACTCTTTCCTGCTGTATAGATAGATAGTTGTGTTAGAAAGGATAACATATTACTTTTGGCGATACGCACTGTCGAGAGGGTAAAATCTTGAGTTGTTGTACTGATGAAGATCATTGCTACTCATTGTATTAAGGGACCCAATGCCAATTCTTGATGTGGGAGTAGGCAAGTTAAAAGAAGGATACGAGCCAAAGGTACCGGGTGACGACGAAGCCTGTTGGTTAATCAGCACGCTTGGATTTGGATAGTGCTGCCCAGATGGTATTAATGAAGTGCTTCTCTGTCTTGAATAACCTACAGGCACAAATGAAGTGGAGGCAACATATTCACTTTGCTGCTGCTGCTGTTGTTGTTGTTGTTGTTGTTTTTGTTGTTGTTGTTGTTGTTGTTGCTGCTGCTGATGTTGCTGTTGTTGCTGTTGACGTTGCTGCTGATGTTGCTGCAGTGGGTGTTGTGCTGTAGTATTATTACGTCCATATTGGTAGAATGAATTATATGAATCTTGATGATACAAATTAGCAGAACTAGTCGAATAGTTTGGTTTTAACTCAGGCCTAGGGTAGTAGAATTGAGATGATTTTGTGGATGGTATGTTAGACAGAGAGAATCGTAACGGTTCATTCTATAATTTAAAACGATTAACATATGCACGTTCACGTATTCTTATGTACATATCGCTTACAGAGTGAGAAGGCTTATTGGACCAGACGTTGAATTCTTCCTTTGAAGAAGGTTTTTCTTGATGTCGATCATATGCAGTAGATGTGGACTTGCTAGATTGACTATCAGGAGGATTGGACACAAAGAAGTCAGTTGGCGATTGCTGTTTTAATTTCGATGGCAGTTTTTTGTTTGAAAAGAAGTTGCCTTGACTATGTTGCTGCTGCTGTTGCTGTTGCTGCTGCTCATCTGAGATGATTAATTAGACAAGGTAAATTTGTATTGTTGCTTTGACACTTACAAGACTCGGGGTAATCAATATGATGCATCACAGATGGACTGATATGACGCATATCTTCTGGGCTAGGAGATCCATTTAAAGTAGTGTTATGAAGTGTGTCATCCACAGGCACAAACCGGCAAGTCATAAATGTATCAAACATGTGTCTTGCTGTTTCTAACTGACTCTTTGAGTTAGCATCGTAACACAACTTGAAAGTTAACACTCTATAGTCGTAAAAGGCTGCATTGGTGTTTCGGCCTTCAACTCTAAACAAAGGATCATCGATTTCGTCTTCTTCTTCAATAGCCATAGCAGCTGTCATGGTCGAATTATCAGGTAAAACTAGGAATATCTTTGTTTTGGAATGCAACTTCAGCTGCAGCTCTTCGATATCGACTGATTTCAATATATTTTCTAGCACAACAGAAGCAGGCACTTGGATTTCAAGGTACTGCGGCAGCAAGCTCTGTATTCTCAGTTGCATCTCTTCAATGTGAGATTGGGGGCCTGTGATGAGCACATGGTCTGTTCCATTTCTTTCGGGCCATGTAATCTTGGAGTTGTACAGCCTTCCTTTGTCGCGCAAGTATTTTCCGTTCTGATACAACAAATTCCTTTGTGCAAAATAAGGCACGTATTCTGATCGGGAAACATAGTCTCGGTCCTTTTGAAATGTAATGAATTCCATGACTGCAGCCTTTAGTTTGAGCAGACTGTGAATATTCTTTTCGGGTGTCCTAGCGATCACATTGTGTTCGTTTTCAAAATATCCACCTAATGTTGCTAGTTCGTCGTTACTCGAGAATTTCACATAAACTCCATATTGTTTCATAACGCTCTGAATGTTTTTCCCTGCGACGCCAATTATGCGACGATGACAAATTTCAGGCACAAAGAACGATATTTCAGCGGGCAATTCGTTCTGTAGCGAGTCCAACCCGTCTTTTGCTTTGAAAAAGTCTTCGCTCTCGATGGTGATGACAAAATTATAGTCGTTGAATGCTTGAAACTGTATGTCTGCATCGCACGATTTCATTATCTTGTTGATCTTTCCATTCTTTTTCCCGCTAATGAACTCTCTCTGATCCAAAGCTAATTCAATAGAGAACATTACAGACTTGTGGTGTTCCTGTACATTTAAATGACGCATATTAGATTATGGTGCATTGCAGTGTTTCGTCAGATAATTTACATACTTGCGAAATAGGCAAGCTTTTGATTATTCGTACTATGCCCTGTATCTGCTCTTTCGAACCAGTGATTTCATATTGATTGAAATCTGTCCGGTACATAACTTGGGCACCAGAATCTTGGGCTAAGCGAACAACCATTTCAGTTGGCTGTACAGTATTAACATAGATGACGGCTTGAAATATATGACTAGTCTATTGCGGATAGATGTAAGCTTCGGTTTCTGAATGCGCTAAACTAACACACGAACCAGGTAATTTAAAGTTCTCAATGTCCTTTCAATGTTGATGCTGTTTTCGGCAAATACTTGAATTTGGGTTGAATTCTCGGAGCCAAAAGGAGGAAATGCTATATATGAACCTATCCAATGTACAATGATTAGTTTGTTACACTGTCGTCTACATTCAAACACTGCTCTTTTCTTTTTCTTTTTTTCGTTTTTACCATTATCTCTCATCATTTTCGTCAACTCCTCTTTTTTGTACAATAATAACCAATCCCTTTTTCGGGGGTTTAGTATAGATTGGGAGTTACACATCGTTTTAACCTAATAATCACATTGATATCATTAGAGCTTTTTTAAGGTTATTTGTTTTTATAGAAGATACCTTTTGAGGGAGCGATTTCGCTAGTAACATTGTCGCTCTCTGTACTGCCTCGGTGGTGTCACCGGTTACATGAATGATGCTTTCGGATCCACCAGGTGTTGTTGTGGAAGTTGGCTGGGTAGTCGATTTGGTCCAAGGAGATGGCAAGTAGATGTGTGTGCCCGTTTCTTCCATGATTTCCAAGAAGTTTGCATGTCTTCTGCTTCCAAGAATATTCAGTGTGTAGAGAGGTATGTTTAGACTACTCGCAGACAAGCCCAGCTACTTGAGTTATTAATATGACATGGATTTTCAATCTTAGATGGACTGTTACATTACTAGATGATCAAAAAACAGCAGTACATCGATACGCGCTAACTCTATTTTATCGATAGACCCAATCAGTCGAATAGCAATTTGGCTGTAGTCTACTACAATTTGGATGTTATTCTGGATGGCAATCACTTTTAATTGTTCATGTAGATTGTTTCTAGCGATGCTTCGGTAGGCTAAACCAGGGTATAATGAATGAATTGAGAGCGTTATCTATGTTATTTTTGATGAGTATTCATGTGTAATGCATAGCCCAAGAGTTTTTTTTTTTTTTTTTTTTTTTT
>MU619338.1:10783-39644 GCA_025201805.1 Parasitella parasitica | reverse complement strand
CAATAGCCTGTAGTTTGATCAGGTCGCTTTTTGCAGTTACTATATCGCTGTTGGTGCCTGAAATGGTAATACAGCTGGCCTGGCTACTATGGTTCAAATAGACGGAATGTAGATGCGGATGTAGCGATTTCAGTCGGTCACGAAGTATTGCGGAATGGGCGTTATTTTCAACACAAAACGAATACGTCGTAAGATGAGGCATTTTCTAGTGCAGACAATAAAAGGATAGAGTAGGAAAGGAAAAGAGAAGCAAAAGATCTGTGTAAAAATCCTTTATTTAAATGTTCCTGTTTATTAAATAGTTTATGGTCGCAAAAGAATCCTTATTTAGAATATTGTAGCATCTCCATTACACTATCACATATACAAATATTACACACACTGGCTTATCACCCCTAATTGCTGCCTCTAATCACTACCACCACCGTGATATTTAAAAGCACGCTGTTCAAGATACCTGCCCTCTTTTTACAGTATATGACGCAACTTGCTCTCTTTTTGTTTCTGTACACTCGAAAAAGTAACTAGATATGAATTACCAGACATTTGTGAGGGCTAATCTGCTTGTAAAATAGATGGACAAGGAACTGAATTCTCTAGTTTATAAATACAAGATTGCTTGTCAAGAATTGCAAGAGATAAATGATAAGATTGAAACCGTAAATTCTTCTGAACAAGTTATCGCGCACCATTTCTCTTCAACATCAACATCAACATCGACATCTACAGTCTCCTCCAAAAGCAATAGCGATAGCAAGAAAGAGGAGATAGATGAGAAGCTAAATCAGATTATTCATAAACTCAAACTAGATGTTGACACTGTGCTCACAAAGAGGCTGGCCGAGACAAAAGCAACCAAGTCAGCAGTGCAATCCTACATCGACAATACCATATGGACACTGTTTTCTCGGACAGAACTACAAAGCAACACACTGCTCTTCAATAATGACCAGAAAAGATTTGACGATAAAAAGTGCCTGATGAAGCTGATCTCTACATTGCTTGCGGTGGATCAGGAACAGGTTAAAATCAAAGGCTACACGACTCAACTGCATGACTGGATCATTCATATTGTCACCATCTATCTTCGTCTCGGTGGCTTTAGCGAACACAAAAAGATCCTTGCACTTTTGACTACCACATCCGATGTTTTATCATGGGCGATCCCCCTTATACAGTTCAATGCAGAAAACATGGGCCATGCCAACGAATTGCTTGACGCACTAGATATCATTTTTATACAGCCGAAAGAGTGGACATGGACTGAGGACGACTTTCTTGGGGTCTTTGATCAGCTGGCAGTCGACTTTAACTATAGCAAACTGACAGAATCCGTGGATCCAGAAAAAGAGCCTTTTGGCACTGTTCTAAATTTCAGCCAGACTCTAAGAGATAAATTAATGCAGGCTATTCTTCGATCTAAAAACATGAGTAACCTAGTCAAAAGACTGGCCCAGACAATCACTCAAATAGCCATCCTGCTAGTCGACACAGTTGCTGAAAAAGGGTGGGAATGTCAAGATCAAGTGGACACGTTTCTAAGTCAACTGATTTTTGGATTTTACGATTTAAAAGACAATGGCGGATGGTTCTTTTTGCCAAATATACCCTTCAAGGCACTCTCGATTGACGCACTATGGCTTGTTACTGCGCGCATTTTACAGCTGAAGAATGCCACACCACCGCCCTGCTCTATCAATCAGGTCCTCGACGACCATCTACCGAATATCACTCGCTTCCTGTACGAACTGAACGATAGCCAAATCCAAGGCTTCTTCATGCTGAATTGCTTGACCAACATTGCTACTTGTATCCCATCAGGCGTCGACGAAATCAGCGCAGTCAACGATCCCAAGAGCACTCTATCCGCTTGCATAGTCGCTGTGATATCATACACCTTGTTTACAGTTGCCTTTGTCGATAAAAACCTGCGCGAAGTTTTCTATAAGGATGCGCGAGACCATTTTGGACTCATCTGCAAGAGCCATCCTTTCATTGTCTCGCTTTTATTTCGATGGACTGTAGAGCACATTGCCACCATGGAGCGTATGGCACTCTACCTATTCCACTCTCTGAACTTGGATAATTGGATTGTTTTAAAAAATGATTTGAAGCTATTGCACAAGCTGATGTCTTCTGCTTCCAAGGCCACAGCTATGACATCGCAACAGACTGCACAGGTCCAACTTGCAAAATACATCCTTCAGCACTTGAATTATGGCTACCACTGCGCTTCTGTCGACCCTCATTCTTCCAAATCTCAACCATGGCACAGCCGAAAGTTGCCGTTTCTCAATTACGATATACACGAGGAAGTCGCCTTTATTTTGCTTGATGCATGTCAACAGTTTCAGCCTTTGCCTGATACGAACGCAAATACTAGCGAAAATAAAGGCGCTATTGAGCTGGTTGGCACGGTAACCACTGCAGTTTCTACTTATTTGCCTATAGCAGACCAAATTCAGCTATTAAAGTCGACCTATGACAACAACATAACCGGCGGCGGCAGTAGTGGCAACAATAGCAGCAACCGAAACACAGCAAGCGATATCATCAACTGGGCCTGGTCAGTTGCCATCCAACTTAAGCTGTACGATTGCCCTGTATCTCCACGAGCCAGCGATATTGAAAATTCAATCACAATATCCTTTCTCAAGCTTGTGCTCAACAGCTACAACAATGTGTCCTCATCACACAGTGCTCTTTTGATTTACATATCGTTTATGCTCTCTGTAACCAGTCGACACTTTTTGCGGTTCGAGTCAAATGACGGCTGGATGAAACTGTTGGTCATTCTGAAAAGAGGAAAGCCTGAAGCCGTGATACACGCATTTAGCGAGATGATACCCTCCTTTGTTTATATGCATGGCGATGACTTTTTCAACGACGAAAGTTTGTCTGACTTCTTCAAGCACCTGATTGAGCTGAAGACGGATCCAATGCTGGCCAAGGTAGCGGCAAAGATGCACAAAGGTACCGCAAACACTGGCATTGACCTCATTATTGGCTCCCATGTTTGGCATGCTCATCTCATTGACTCTGTAAGCGACTTGATGGACGAAAATGGCAAAGGGTTTTCCTACGTGGATTTAGTATTGCATTCATGGCTCAAAACCGCGTTTCGGAAATCAGACTGGATGTGGCACAGTGGCTATGTAAGTGTCGTAGATAGTCTGTGCAAGTTTGCATCCATCCTCTATCGACATGGCATGGTGTACCAGATGCTGCTTGAGGAGCACAAACGGATGAAGAGTACGAAACTGCTGCAATCGGCTAGTTCCCCTCGCTTGACACGCTTCATTAAAAACATGGTTGTGTCTGATGGGGGTCCTTACGCTTCATTACTTACTGGTGAATGGTCCATGTTGAAGGCGAGCAAAGGCCCGGGCGTTGAGCAGAACTGCCACTGGTTTGCATTTGAAGTTCTTGTCATGGAAACCATCAATGAAGCCTCGTTCCGACAAGAGCTGTGCAGCCTGATTACCGAGCAATTATCAACAAGCACAACAGCACATGAACAAGAGCAACTCAAACCGTCTATTGATCTTGCATCCATATACAGGCTGACATCTCAACAGAAACCACTAGAGTATTTGACTATTTATCGGTGGTTGCAACACATTGTCGTCATGCCAGTGGATCATCCTCTGCTACCACTCTATCTACAAATGTTCTTTAGCTTGTACTATCTAAACATAAACGATCAGGTTACGTTAGGCAGCATATGCTTTAACAAAAAGAACGAGCTGACAACTAAATTACGGGACTACATTGCTAGCGTACAAACATATTACGGACAAAAGATAAGCGTTACTGCTGCTACTGCTACGATGACAAAAAATGGCGACAATAGCTTCAACCATAAGGTTACCTCGGGTCATACAGTGCTTGGTGCCGAGGTGCTACAACAGCTTTATTATGCCATGTGGCTATGGCTTGGCAATGAAAATCTAAGCAGTCTTATGGGTGATATTCACCAACTACCATCGCATTATAATACACACAGATTACAGCTATGTTATGCAAAGAAAGTAGAATCAGATTTACCGTGGAATCAAGCTGACCGTTATTGGACAGATTTGATGCAAACAGAGCAACTGGAGCATGACTTTTTGAGCTTTCCCTGGGAAGGATCTGAAAAATTCAGAACGGATGATATTACTGCCACAGCTGCAAAAGCAGATGATCTGATATCCTTATCGACGACTACTCGTCATCGATTAAGACTAATCACGGATGAGTCGACTATTGAGCCGCTGCCGACCCTGGTTATCAATACACCTTCAACGTCTACAAGTACCAGCTCGATAAAGAAGAAAATGAATTTGAAATAAGATTTATTTTGTCGATCATCATCAAGGACAAGATTTTGCAAATATTATGTTACATTACCTGACCTTACTGTATTCTGTAGTACCCTCCTCTAAACTGCTAATATGTGTTGGTTGTTGGCGAAGATGTGTTTCAAACAATTTACAGGCGTTATACAAGGACTTTCACCGTAACATGTTTAATAAAAGCAATCTTAGATACATAGGAAACCCTTATTCAGCTTAAAATGTCTCGTATTAATATTGCTCTTCCCAACACAAAGCTTTTTAACAAGTAAAACGAATTGATATGCGGATTGATAAATTGAAAGGCAAGCAACTGAAGACTATCAAATATAATCGAGACATAGATGACATGTTTCTAATTAAATAAAGCCACAAGAAAATGAAAGCTCTGGTGAAGCATTTAATCAAAGAAGAAGCTGTTAGCAATACAATATTCAAACTACAAGTATTACAAGTAAACTCAAAGAACTGTCTCTCCCAAAGTTGCTAACGAAATATCATACGCTATTACAGAACATTTGGTTAAAAAAAAACAGAAGATATATGATACAAAATCGAACGGGTAGAAAGATGGGTTTATATTGGCAAACTGGTACTTTGAAGTGAGTATTCATCAGCTAGTAAATAGTAGGAGGTACATATTTCAATGTTACGTTGTTTGTCTTTTGTTATAGAAGCAGACGGTATTTGCGTTTACTTGTTATAACATTGTACAGATATAAAAAATGTCGAAGAAAAGAAGAATAACAGAGATTTACGTTACCATCAGGCGCACTAAACGTTGCAAGCATTGTTGGCCCTTTCTCACTGAGTTGCAATAGATTTAGTTTGATTCGCCTTGAAAATATTTCACTTGTCCTTTTCAGTTTATTTTTCTACATATAATGGAGAGCAGAAAACGTGTTGCAACCTCCCCTACTTTAGCCAGCAAAGGCAAGCAACGAAAGATAGCACCAGTAACGCCAGCTATTGTAGGTACAAAAGCGTCTATGGCTCGTGCGAAAGCAGTGAACGCACAAATAGCAGGAAATAAATCAGGGTTACCGAGAAAGAAGAAACCAGAAGAGCCAAAGTCATTGGCAAAGTCATTCAAAACAACAGCTGCAGGATTAAAAGAAAGACCAGCATGGGATCTAAGGGTAAGACGGGATTCGCAGGATAATAGACATATTTCTGAACCATAGCTGTTTATGAACAGGGTAAAGTGGCAGATATGACGAATATGTTTGAGATGAACAAGCAAAGACGTGAGAATAACAACGGTTCAGTACGTCAACCGCATACTGATTAACCCTTTTTTCTTTCCAGTGGATGAATTGCACAAATTCAAGCGTGAATTAGAGATAACCAAAGATGAGAAAGAATCGCAGGAAAAGGAAGCGTTGCAAAAAGCAGCAGCATTGCGAACAGAGCTTCAAGAGCTGGAAAGAAACCATACAATCAACATTGAGGAACTGAACGCAAATCAACGAATTGAATACCAACAGCTAGAAGATGATAGCTTGAACCATTCGAGGCGATTGACCGCACTTGAAGTGGAAGTGGACGACGTAAAACGAAGATTACATGCAGAGGTTAAGCAATTGGATCAAATAAAAGAGGAAAATGAAGCTTTGAGAACTTCAATCGAGACTACATCAAGCGAATTTCAGAATTTAGACGACGAAAGCAGAGCCCTGGATATTGACATAAAGGTAGAACTAGCTGCAGGATTGTGAGCAGGCTATTAACAGGATGGTTGTGTAGAAACTTCAAGAATCTCTACATTCAAGAGAAGTAGAAGCCGAATCAAAGCGCTCCAAACTTGAACAAATCAACGACTCTGCGCAAACATTAGAATCTAAACTATCCTGCGCAAACACAGACCGCGAGAGATTACTAAACAAAATCAAAGATCTAGAAACCAAAAAAAGGCTGTAAGTAATTTGATGATGAAATGCACGAAACATGGAATAACACGGATGCATGTTTTTAGCAACAAATTGAAATGAGAAATGGAAAAACACAACTCGGCGGGACATCAACTGATCTCCATTTTACATATATGAACCGAGACATGTTGTATTGCTGCTCCTCTTTCTCTCCTCGTATACATCAACAAAAGACATGCCATTTTAAATAAACAGCTATGCATAAACCTTCATTAAAGCACTATCATTTAACAGCAAAATCATCGTTATCAATGGCTTCGAATACCACAGTAAAAACTGCTGCACAATCATCACCGCTATCTGTAAATACTAAAAAAGCTCATCGTTCAGTTGATCGTGAGTGTATCCTATTTCCTACCTATGCATTCAGAGACCCTTCCAGTAAGCCGATTTCTCTCTTATATTCAGTTAAATACAAGAATAACAATACGTTTCATTCCAGACATTGACAAGTGGATTGTCCGCACAAAAGGATGGGCGCTATCTTTGAAAAGGCCTGGTTCAAAGCAAAGAGTTTTGAAAGGTAACAAGGGCATTACTAATCTAAAGGCTAAGGGCACGACTATAACCATTGAGCCATGTAGGTATTACAAGAAGTGTTGCTGGAAAAGGCTCTGCAACTCATGAAAATGCTGATAAAATGTTTGAACATCGATTCAAATACTTTATGGCGAAAGGTAAACGCAACAAGAGAATTGAAATAGAGGCTATCGGAGCGGCCACCAATGCAGAATGGTTTCAGCTTTGCAACAATCATATCTTCGAATTGCCACCGACACCACACGACGGCCTCTCAGATTTTCAATTGCCACCAGAGAAAACATCACCACAATGGCAAAAGATCTGCAATGCGACAAAACAATATATGGATCACAGTTGTATAGTCATTCATGATGATGCTGTGAAACCCCTGCCCATCATTCTTGATACACCCTATCCCCCTACATTTACGGCTTCTAATGTCGACCATCGTGGATCTAATACCAGCAGTGATGAAGATGACGAAAAAGAGATCAGCTGCTGCGATCAAAGTAGGGCTGGTTCTTGTATGAATGAAAATGGTGTTACACTGGAATCAAAGGGAACTGGCATCTTCGAAGGCGAATTTCGTGTCTCAGAACAACAAGTTGGTGCCTGGACTCACAGTAATAATGACACAGTTGTAGAGGAACGCATGATAAAAATCAGATCCCAGTCCAATAGCGATCTCAGCACTAAAAAAGGCTTTTGTTTTCCTCCGAAATACGGCATAGTCCAATTAATTGAACCCTATGGAGTGTCTGTAATCAGTGATATTGACGACACCATCAAAGATACTCGGGTACTATCAGGTGCTCGCACTGTACTCTCTAATACCTTTTTCAACCCAACTCGTGCAGTTCCAGGTATGGCGGATGCATATTTACATTGGGTAAGCTCAATATATGCACAAGCTTAAAGACTCTATTGAACTTACATATATGTCTTGACTATAAAGTACAATCAAGGTGCATCTTACCATTATGTTTCCAACAGTCCTTTTCAGCTAGTACACATGCTGCATCAGTTCATCGACAACCATCATTTTCCACCAGGCAGTTTTCATCTACGACCAAGCACTGGGATTATTTCGAAACTAGTGCAAGAATCAGGTCGCTCCAAACGAGAATCCATATGCAAAATATTGCGAGATTTTCCACATCGCAAATTTGTCCTTGTAGGTGATTCTGGTGAAATTGATCTGGAGATCTACACAAGAATAGCAAACGAGTTCCCAGGCCAGATTATAAAAATATTTATCAGAGATATAACCACAAATCATTGCCGTCATCGTCTTTCAAAAGAAGCCAAAAAGCGTCGCCGCATGAGGAATAAAAGAAGCTTGACATTTTCTGCATTTTTCACCTCTAATCTTTCTGCAGATCACAGGACTGAATCCTCGCCTGACCTTTCGACAACCATCGTGCGCCATGATGATAATGCAGCGACCACTGTCACATATGACGAAGAGGATACAGATGAAGAGTGTCTTGACAATGATGTAGATGACGAGAAAGACAAGGCTGCTTCCAAACTAGCAGAGCTAGTCTTGGAGCCATCATTGACGGGGCATCAGCCACTGGATATTGCTGCATCCCTGCGGTCATCGACAGCAAGGATAGAAGGCCACACAGCATATGATCATCAGCATTCTCCTCCTTCACAAAGCTTGATGCAATTATTCACAAGGCTAGCTATTGCAAGACGAGCAGCGAAGGGCGTTGATATCGTGCTGTTTAAAGAATCAAAAGAATTATATCAAGATGAAAAAGTTATGTATGCTTTATCTAAATACAAGAACAACTCAAAGCAACAGTCATGATCAAAACCAATTGGCAGTTTTTTTTATTTGCACTCTGTTACAATTATGCTTTATATTTGAGTCTTCTGTTTAATGTATCATTCGAGGAATACGAAAAGGTCGATTTACATAAATAGTCTACCATGTAATTATAATTAACTCAAGAGTGCTTGATTTTTTGTATAGTATATGCATTTGGGCATCTGCTTGTTGTGAGCTTAAGAGTCATCTTAACATTTTAATATCGAACGGATATATACTTCTATATAATGAATTAATTAACTTTTTTTTGATTCATCGTGGGGAATAAAGTTTGACATAAATTTGGTGTCTTAAAGTGCATTGGCAAGATGTAGTAACTAGATGATATAGTTACATATTAACAGATACAACCAACTGAGACAAGAAACATTTACTTTTACTATACAAATGCTGTTTCTATAGAATGCAGTCGTTACCATTGTTTTAACTCGCTTCTCATTGCAACTATTCTTGCTCGGATTAGGAAGTGTGGCTTCTTGTAAGGCAAATTAGTGTCACATTTTTAATCGCCGATTGAAACGAAACTTCGATTTAAGTTCCAACTCCGCTAGTCAATAGGTATGGAATGGCTTTTGTTTCATGATTTTTTGAGTGAGATAATGGAGAAAAAGGGAATTGGGTTAATAGGGTTTTGAAGGTTCGATTTTGACTGCATAAAGCCTGGGACGAAAAATGGTAGATTCAATTGGGTCTCGACAAGATTTTGATTTTTAGTAGAAATAGTTGAGTTACAGTTGTGCAAAAGATATGGACGTGTAGGTATTAATGTGATGAATCGATTAGTAGGGTTTATAGGGTAAGATGTGCTCAAAATAGGGTCGCTTTTAGTGAAAAACTATCAAAAAAGGTGGTTTTTGAATTATTGAAAATTGATTCTATAAAAATGTACATCAATAGTACTGTAAGCTACATGGTTCGATACATATCTTGTTTTTTGACAAACAACAACTATTGCTCATATCAGATATAGCTAATACTTTGTTGGGATATTTAGCAACAAAGATTTGATGCATGATTTGAAATTGAATGGCAACATACTGCTGGGATTGAATTTACGCACTGCATATATTAGGCCTTCAGTAATGCACCATCTATTTTCAATTGAGGAGCAAAGCATAATCGTAATAGGTAACTTGGGTATGTGTCAATATAAATCAATAGCTGAGACATGGTATAATCCGGCCTCAAAAGCTGATTTTATGTAGCTTCATGTTTTGGTTAAAATAAAGGCCTCTTGATCAATGACCAGCACCTTTTCCCCCCGCTTAAAGGCATAATTTGCAATCTCTAATATCTTTGCAAACTACTAAGCGGTAGAGATATAGCCTTTAGCCAAAATATTGTTCTTTTACACCATTCTAAAACACATCCGAACTTGAGGCACCTCTGTTGTCTGTTGCAATGAATGGCACATGCAGTAGTTCCTTCTCCGAAACAGATTTAGTATTACTGGAGAAAATCTTTTTTTTTATTTATTTGTATGTGCTTCTAATATAGAAACAAATGCAAGCAGTAGACGAAATAATTCAAGTAAGGCAAAAAAAAAAAAACAGAACCTGGAACTATTGATTAGTAGTAAACAACGCCTGAATAGGCTATAAACCCACATTTAGCCATTTTAGAGGATACCAGCACCCGAGAACGACCTGCCAAGAGACGAGCAATGCAAGCCGTCAAACAGGAAACATTACAAGGCAAGGAAAGGGACGATGCACCTCTCATTGCCAATGAGCTACTGAGCAAGCTGCAAGACTCCTTGTTTACTTGTAGCAATAGTGCAATTGAGAGTGTCAGAGAGCAAACAGTTGAGATACTTAAAAGGTGAGAGTTGTCAGTGCCTTTTTGCTCCTTTTTTTTTTTCTAAACAAATGCAAAAAGTCTAGTTGATCGTTGCAAAAAGGGATCTATATCAAAGCCTGTAACTGAACATTTACTTCAACACCTAATAAAACGACTACAACACGAGACAACAGAGGAGGTCCGATACGCATGGATGCAACTGTGTGCGACTCTACTTGCCAGATTGGCATGTTCAAAAATATCGGTCATGGAGAGCGAATTGTTCATGGAGGTAATGAAGATAGGTGGTGATGATCAGTTTGCAGAAATCCAAAAGCAATGTGCCGATCTAATTATACTATACGCTAAGGAACAACCCAAATCCGTTGACTATGCTTGTGAAAAAATGATAAGACTGGTTATGCCTCTATTAGTGCATAAACATACAGCAGTTCGAGTTAAAGGAATCAAGGTAAACCAGACGGAGTGAAGGTGCTTGCCAGTATACTCAAAAACTACCGTCTAGGCAATGGAGGCAGTGCTGATTGCATCACCTAAAGGGCTACGCCTATTATTTGAGCATGACGAGAAATTGGACAGACAGCCTATAGTACCAACGCTGATCTACGACAATTCCGCGCTTGTTAGAGATACCCTATTTCTTGTGCTTGGTCGCTTGTTGTGCAGTTGGAGTCCTCGTGATAGATATCAGTATGGAGAACAGATTTTACCTATTATATTATCAGGAACATTGGACGACCTACCGAGTGTGCAATACACTTGTGCTTCCAGTATATCTGAAGTGGGAAAAAGTTGTGCACAGGATTTATCTGATGCCGATATCATCAAGGAGGTCCCCGCAGATGAACAGCAAGCAATAAACATTGGTAAAATCGTAATCAAATTGACATATTTGTCCGATGTATTAATGTTTTAAGTTAAATAGGACTGAGGCATTTGGTGCACATGTGCTACGATCATAGCGTTCTATATCTGCTTCAAGGCATTACCGATTTCATTAAAGTTAGACAAGAGACAGGTCTCGATTCACTAAAGTTATTTTTGGGATATGCCTCTGCAGACGATCTAGTTAGATCAATGAAGAAATTGGTGCATTACTTGTTTATTGCATACGCTAACCACACTGAACTCTCAATTGAAGACAAAATACATGACATATTGGGGCTTATAATTACCCAGCTACCCTCGCCCGAGATTTATTTAGATGTTCTACTTCCAAGATTAGACATTAAATCCTTGGCTGTCGAGAAGAACGGTTATCCTGGCCGCATTACGGTCAATACAGTGGTGGCATTCTTGCACCACTTTATCGAGACAGTGTCAGTAACGGAATCAATTCAAAAGCGCATTGTCACAACAATCGTTAAACTCAATTCGACTGAATACATTGACAAACAGAAACTAGATGAACTTGTGTCTAAAACTGTACAGAATGCTGAATAATATGTAAACTACAGAAACTTGAATAATCTAAATAAACGCTTTTTTTAGTATTAGCAATTTGCATTCCTCTTGGCAAAAATGATCCATAAATAGGCAAAATAAACCTTGGAACAGGAATATTTCAGTGTATTTATATAATACAAGGTAATGTCTTGATAATGCCCAAATGATCGAATCTCCAATGGTTATCGGTCATCTAAATCAAAGCAGCTCCATAGAATTCCATCAAATCAAGCAGGCGGGGTGTCATTACAACCCCCCTCCTCCATCTTGTTGACTATCTTCCTTCTCTTTGCACTGCAACAAACAAACCAAGGATAACGCTCTGAAAGGACAACATGACTACTTCCATTACTATCCCATCTGCTTCTGACTTTCATCTTCATCTCCGTCAAGGAGATATGATGCGTATGGTCACTCCTAAGGTTGAAGAAGGTGGTGTGTCTCTTGCTTACATTATGGTTAGTGAAAAAAATGTGGAAAGTACTGCAATAAATCACAAACTTCTATCAATGGTAGCCCAACTTGCAGCCTCCTATCAAAAATACCGAGGAAGCCTTGGCATATAAAGCAGAATTGGAAGCCCTTGCTCCTAATGTCACATTTTACATGACACTTTATTTGTCTCCTGACCTCACTGCAGATGAAGTGCGCAAAGCTGCCAAAGCCGGTATTGCAGGTGTCAAATCATACCCTCGTGGTGTCACCACCAACAGCGAGAACGGTATCGAGAACTACCAAGTGTACTATCCTGTTTTCAAGGCCATGGAGGATGAGGGCCTTGTGTTGAATTTGCACGGCGAATGTCCTAGTGATAACAACAGTGATATCTGCGTCATGAACGCCGAGGAAAAATTCTTGCCTGAACTGAAAAAGCTTCACGAAGCGTTCCCCAAGTTGAAGATTGTGTTGGAGCATGCTACATCCAAGGCTGCTGTAGATATGGTCAAAAGCTTGGGCGACACTGTTGGCTGTACTATTACTGTTCACCACCTTCAGCTGATTGTGGATGATTGGGCTGGTCAAGCACATCACTTCTGTAAGCCTGTAGCCAAATATCCCCATGACCGTGAAGCTTTGAGAGAAGTTGTCAAATCAGGACACCCTCGTTTCTTCTTGGGTACAGATTCTGCGCCTCACCCTGTTGCAGCCAAGGAAGGCGCTCGCTCCAATGCTGGTGTATTCACCACACCTCTTGTACTCCCATACCTCGCCAAGATCTTTGAAGAGATCGGTTGTCTCGAAAAGCTCGAAAACTTTGCTTGTCATTTTGGTAAGAAATTTTACGGTCTCTCTCAAAAGCCAGGATTCGAGAACAAAACGGTTACTTTGGTCAAGGAAACTAACATTGTTGTTCCTCAACAATATGAAATTTCTGCCAGCAATGCGGATTTAGGTGCTGTTGTACCTTTTTATGCCAACAGAGATATTGGATGGAAGATTTCTTCCAACTTTGTTTAATTAGAATAATAAATCGACAAAGCGCATATTATAAAACTGTTTATTTACATGTCGTACTGTCTTAAAGTAGCAAAGTTCTCTTCTTTTTCAAATGAACGCCTAAAGACTGATCATCAACCTCATCTTCATGATCGTCCCTACCATTTACTTCCTTTTTATGACTATAAAAGTTCATAAAAGATTCCATATCCTGTTCGAATTGCTGATTCTCGATACTTTTGCGAACAGCAGCCATAAATTTGTCCAATTGGTAGATGTTGTGGCTCATTAGTAAAATGGGGCCCAACATTTCATGTGCGTTGAGCAAGTGGTGGATATAAGCTTTGGTGTGAGGTCGAGAACAAGCTTCACATCCACATGTTGTGTCAATAGGCTCGAAAGCATGAGCTAGCTGGCTGTCCCATAGATTGATGGTTTTCGGCTGATTTTTTGATTCAGCAGCATTCTTCAGTTCCTCTCCAAATTTGAATGAGATAGCACGACCCTTATCAGTAACTATGTATGCATATGTGCCGTCGAACAAATCGATTCCATTTGCAACACCTTCTAAAATACCCTCAGGAGATGCAAAGCCGTAACCAACTCTGGGCTTGTCGTTGGGTAAATTATCAGTGGATGCCTTTACATGTTTGCTTAGCTGGTCCTTTTCCAGGCCAAAGAGATTGACAATGAAGCCTTGACGTAACAAGTTCAATAAGCCTTTTCTATTCCTTTATAGGATTGCTTAAACCTACCTTGCACATCCCTTTCAGCAGTTTCCGTGGCAGAGCGAGCACGTTCCTCAACGTCTGTATGGCCCATGACAGGAGCAAACACAGGAATCTCCAAGTCCTGCGATAAGCACTGGTAAGTACATGTAAAAATTCCAGGGCCTCTCAAGCTAATACTACCTTTATCTTGTTTAAATTCTCATCCAACCAGCGTAATGTTCTATCTACTGATCTTTTGATACGTTTTGTTTTGACATCTAAATCGGTTACAGTGTCAGCCATGGAAGCCGCAACATCAGGGCGGTAATTTCTGATTGCTTCAGCCCAGTTTTCCGGTGTAACTTGACGAACACCACCATGTGTTTCGACAGAGAGGTATTTATCAGTATTGAATGAGATGGGTGTCAATTTTGCAGGATCACGAATATCGCAGTAAACCAGTTCATTCTATCCAGGTCGTTACATATCAATTTAAAAGAAAAAAAAAAGGTAACCGCAATCGAAAACTTACCTCCAGGTTGATATATTTGTGGATGCCATAAGGATATTTGAAGGAAGAAGGGTCCTTTTGTTCCAAACTATATAAATACATATATAAATATATATGTTTAATTAGATCGAAATTAGTTTCACGGTACTTTTGCATTTACAAATGTTCCAAAGAAATGTGCACAAGTTCGATAGGCAGCAATGTTAAATTGTCCTTGATAAGATGAGGAACAGAACCTCGAAGCGTATAAGTCATACATCCAGGTGTTTGGATAGTCTTATCTTTTTTTACAAATTGCAATGCTCCTCGGCGAAAAATGCTGCTTTCCGCTTGTAACTTGAAACTGACTGCACCGTTGGCCATTTTTTGCATAGTCTCAAGTACAGAATAGTAGTAGTAGACTAGGTAGAAAAAAAAACATCAAGGCGGTGGCTTTGGAGTTGAAGCAGGCGTTGGCTGTCGTCGTCTGAGTTGACATCTGCATCTGGCAGGAACGTTTCCATAACTACCGTAGAGCAACCAAATTCTGGTGCAGTTTTGACATTGTACTTGTAAATTTTTCGAGGAAGCACGCCATGTGTTTTTGCTTTATCTTGATAAACAAAGCATCAGGCGACAGAATTTATTAAATACAATTATACAAATAGTATATACAGCATTCTCTTAGTTATAACATGTTATGAGCTAACGATTTTTTTGATCGACGTTTGCGTAAAGTACCATTGGCTACTTTTTCTTGACGGGTGACTCTTCGGGATCGCATTTCAGTATGGCGATTACGAAAAGAATCAACTGCACGCTGTATGAGGCCTCTCCTTCCAAACAGCTGGTCCTTGTTTAGCCAGCAAAGCTTCCAGCCCAATTGATTGCATGTAGTTTCGTAATTCCAACGGTTACCATCATATTCGGATTTGTCAACATTCGCTCTTGGGTAAATCTATGTATGCAATAGTCAGTTATAACAATAATAATAATAATAATAATAAAGAAAAAAAAGGGCAAATCAAGCCAACCAAGGCAACTCTTACCGCATTTTGAATCCGGAAATCCATGGTTATATCATCTACATTGACATTATCCACGTCTGTGCGCACCGTGTACTCCTTTACTAGACGGTCATGTGAATATAAGAATGTAATATATTCGATGCCATCGATTATCTTGGAGATTGGCTCATGCGCTGTCAGGCTGACAACAGAAGCTACAGAAGGATGTGATAAAGCTCGTCTACCAAAGGTGCGTTGAGGGTGATGTGTATCAGTTGTAGAGTTCCTACGACGATTATCACTGTGAAACGGTGGCACGCTTTTAGAGTTGGGAGGCAAACTATTGCGAACTTGAAAGTAATTTGACATTGGTGGTTTCACCAATCCACTATTTGGCGTAGATAAGGCTGTATTCACCATCGAGGGAGGCGCAGAGTTGATTCCATTTGTGATGTCTGAAAAGCTGCCGTTGTACGAAAAATTATTCACTGGAATCATATGGCTGTAATTGCTATTGTGAACAGGTGGTGTTTGAGGCATCATATTCATTGAGAAATTGTCATTATCGTCATGGTTGTTTCTGTCGTTATTGTTTAAAAAGTACATGTCTTGAGAATATTGCGGATGTTGTAACGGTATTTTCCATTCTGTGTCCTTGATTTGGCTAGGACTCCAGTCATTCAACATAAGCGTAGAGTCTAAAGGATGTGCAGAAGGAGCAGGCGGAGAGGGCTCTTTTGAAATGTTTCCAGAATTAGCAGCAGTGTTAGCACTTGTAACAGCAATAGCAGACGGTAGCGGCCACATGGTAGAGTTGACCAGCGACTCGACATCTAAATCTGTGCCGTCTGAGGCAGCAGACAATGAATTGTAGTCTACAATGCTATCAGTGGTCGAATTCCTTCTGCTATTATTGACACTTTGTGCCACATAAGATTCCTCCAAGATGTCAGAAGGCCGTCTCTGTTGTGGCAAGACAATTGAACTTTCGACATTTTGTAAGACTTTCATATTGTGTGTATAAATATATATGTTGAAGTTGTTAGAGATAGATGAGCAATGCTGACAGTTGAAAACAAAAAGAAAAAAAAAAAAAATCGAACCATTACAGGCAAGTAACCACCGCGTCGTGTTAAATATGCCCCCAATAATAGCCTGTTTAACAAAATGTGAACCATTGAAACCGGAATTCAGTTGCGATGAGACATGTGTGCACTAAAAAAAAAAACAATTTTTCATTCACCAGCATGATACAGCAAGTTTTACTCGGAGAAAATCAGTAGAAGAATTCAATGTACTTTATTTTATTTTATTTTTCTCAAATCGAATGCTTTGTGGTTGATAATTTTGTGTAATTTGCATTGTTCAATTGAGTTGCTCGGGAAATATCTCTATGTATTATACTTTAGTTTTAAGCGCCGATTGCTCTGCAGGGTTTGATGTACTGCAGTACTGCAGAATCTGTGCAAAAACAATGCATTTGTATGGTGAAGTGCATTAACAAGAGTAGTTCTAAGCTTCAAAAATAATAAGCTTGAAAATTTTTAAAGTTATATGTATGTCATCATTGCTGTAAGCCGTGGCAAGAAAAGGATATGAAATATATATTTAAAACGCATCTAAGAATAGACCATGTACCGTATATAATAAGCGTCGCCAAGGATGATAGTGTAACCCAAAAAACCATTGCAGCTATAACGAAAAGGGTATAAATAACCACAAAAGTACAATTTATTTCTTTCGCCTTCATTCCTTCCTGTGTTGCTATAATTACAAGCCGAAAAGATGCAAATCAGGACATTCGCTCTTTCAGCTGCCATTGCCCAAGTAGCTACCATTGCCGCAGCTGATGCTTCTAATTACTGGCAATCGTTCATTTCTCGAGTTAATCCCAAGAACATCACCGTTCCTTCTATCGAGCAGACCACATCCATTAACCCTACTCAAGAATGCGTTTACTACAACCCTGATACTTCTTTATTCACCTTCAATGCTTCTGAATGGCCCTCCATCTGGGAAGTTGCAACCACTAATGGTATGAACGCAACTACCGAGTTCCTTGACCTCTACAACTCAATTGACTGGACCAAAGCTCCCAACATTGCTGTTCGTACTCTTGATGCCAGCGGCAACTTGGACACCACCGGTTACGACTCTGCAACAGATCCTGATTGTTGGTGGTCTGCAACTACCTGTACCACTCCTAAACTCAGCGACGTCAATGAGGACATTTCCAAATGCCCTGAGCCCGAGACTTGGGGCCTAACCTATGATGATGGACCCAACTGCTCTCACAATGCTTTCTATGATTATCTCCAAGAGAAAAAACTGAAGGCTTCCATGTTCTACATCGGCTCTAATGTCGTTGACTGGCCGTACGGTGCTATGCGTGGTGTTCTTGATGGCCATCACATCGCTTCCCACACTTGGTCTCATCCTCAAATGACCACCAAGACTAACCAAGAAGTCCTTGCAGAATTTTACTACACTCAAAAGGCAATTAAGCTCGCCACAGGCTTAACCCCTCGTTACTGGCGTCCTCCCTACGGTGATGTTGATGATCGTGTTCGCTGGATTGCTTCTCAGTTGGGTTTAACCGCTGTTATCTGGAACCTCGACACTGACGACTGGTCTGCTGGTGTCACTACTACAGTTGAAGCTGTGGAGCAAAGCTACGCTGACTTTATTGCTATGGGTACTAATGGCACTTTTGCTACCAGTGGTAACATTGTGTTGACTCACGAAATCAATAACGAAACCATGTCCATGGCCGTTGAGAACTTGCCCAAGATTATCTCTGCCTACAAGCAAGTTATTGATGTCGCTACCTGTTACAACATTTCTTATCCTTACTTTGAAGATTTTGAATGGACCAATGTACTGAATGGAACCAAATCCAGCACCTCTGGCTCTACTGCCGTTAGTGCGACTGGCGCTAGCGCTTCTGGCGTCGCGACCACTGCTTCTAAAGTCAGTGCTTCTACCAGTGGGGCCATGTCTGTTATTCCTAATCTTGTAATGGCCTCCGCATTCATTGCCGCCTTGTTACTTTAATCGACACTCACGACATATTACATTTCCCGTTTATAATTCATAATAAATCATCTCATCTTTTGAAAATTATTCTGTATTCCATGCCATATTTGTATATTTTATCTTTATTAATCATTTAATTTCGAATTTCTTGCAGAAACAGAAGGATCACCATGTGTATGACAACATCCGAAACTTGTTTATTAACGCATGCGTTTTTTTAAGCCTCCTTGCATGCTTTCAATAATTGGGTTTAGCTGATAAAAGTTATAATTCAGTTCAGTTATATGCATTTATTGGTTCGTATAGTAGTGGGGTACCTTTTTTGTTCCGTGTTCGGGTAAAACATAACCTTGCTTTTCCTGATTTTGGTATAGTTTCTTCTCCTATGTTTTTTCCTCTCTCCTGATCTTCTTGTAAAATGATATCAAAAGGAAAAAACTAAAAAAGCATTCAAAGAAAATGTGCAAAACAAAATTATCAAAATGCCTTGGAGGGTAAGTCGAAGGGAGCAGTTGTCATTCTCCAGATTTACCTGGTATGAGCATGCAACGTCTTGAAACTCAAATGAATACAATGGACGTTTTGAACCATCTCTCGACCAAAACTCAGAAAGAAATCAATGACGAAACTTTTGTACTGAAGTCTTGTTTTTTTTTTTTATTTTATTTCGTCCATTGAATAGAGAAAACGATTCTATACATGTCAATAGTGGAACTATGCACAGGTCAGGCAGAAAACCAAATATTAGTTATAAGCATACATAATCTTGAAAGTAAGTTTTTTTTTCTTTTGTGCTATATGCATTAGGACACTGTCAAAAAAAAAAAAAAGACACTTTTTAAATCAAGCAAAATATACGTAAATAAGTATGTTTGTTTGTTTTTGTTTTTGTTTTTTTTTTAAATACGTGTATAATCTGGGGGAAAAAGAGCGAAAAAAAAATGTACAATGAGAGCTAATTTACAAATGGGTGAAACATCAATTCAGTGAGGAGTGGGCGCACGGAGGGGTTGCGATTTAAGCAGCCTTTCAATACTTTGAGAAGCAAAGGAGGCACTTCAATGGGTCTTGAATTCTTTCCATTCGGCACAGTCGTTGGAAAATTAATCTTGTAGCTAGGATTAGGTATGCAGATGATTTTCTGTGCTAGTGATAAATGATAAAAGGGAGTCTTGCCATATACCATTTGATATAAAATACAGCCTAGAGACCACACATCGCTAGGTCTACCTAGCTTCATCAAGCTGCCTGCTTCTCCTCTCCCCTCGTTGATATCTAATAATGCTTCGGGCGACATGTAGTTGATAGTACCCACTTGAACCACCCGCTCGATATTCGTCGTATCATCAGACACTTTCTTTGCTATGCCAAAGTCAATCAATTTGAGCCATCCTTTCACCACCACAAAATTAGCAGGCTTTAGATCCGAATGAACAATGTTGTTCTGGTGGATAATGTACACAGCATGCAACATCTAAGAAATGTGTTAGAGTGCAACGCTACCACAGCCTCAGCTCTCTCTCTGTCTCTCTCTCTCTCTTTGTTGTCTTACCTGGTTCCAGTAATACCTAATAAAGTTGATGTCCCATTTCTTTTGAGCCTGCCTTTGTATCAATTGAGCAAGGTCGATTTCGCCAAATTCCATCACCATGAAAATGACAGAAGGGGTTGCTCTGTAATCCAGTAAACTTACAATGGTGTCGTGGTCATCCAGCGATTTCAGCAACTCTATTTCGTTCATAATACTTTTGCGATCTTCCTCGTGTTTCACTTCGATCCATTTGAGAGCTAATATCTGACCAAATGTGTGCCCCAGAACCTGAAATACTTTGCCAGAGCTTCCTCTGCCAATCTCCTTTAAAATGGTATAATCGTGCTTGTTGATCTATATATACACGTATAATTGTGGTTTAATAAAGAATGCGTCTACACTAGGTCCTACGTACAGTTATTTTCTCTTGTTCACGAGGAGCCTGTGGTACTTTGCGATCATAATTTGTGTACGAGTGGTTCGAGTAGTTTCCGTTGGATTTCTTTGGGATGATTGCAGGTTTCGCAAAATGATCCACTGGTCTCGACTGCTCAGGCCGTGGCCGTGGTGACTCTGAAGATGTTCTGGTGACGATGGGAGGCGTATGCTGCTGTCGAGGTGGGGATGCTCTTCTTTTACTATCCGATTTCGATGAAGGCGACTCTTTCTACAGCCGTATATGAGTATATGATTGCCTTTTAGCTGCATGATATTATTACCGTTGAAGGACTATCGACGGCTATGTCTAACGAAGAAACATTGCGCTCAAGACTGCCAGCGTCATTGGCATTATCAAATGGTCCTATGAATGTTTAAATACGTCTTGTTTTCCAAGATGGTTATGGGGCCCCATTTTTTTTTTTTTTTAATTTACCTTCAATGCTTCCAGTGGAGGGTGAAGAAGGTAGGTCTGTAGGCGTAGCCATCATGCTTATATTGGAGGTAGTCAAAGCTGATGGTGGTGAAGGCCGTGTCATCGGCGAGTCTCTATTTGTGGATGCTGGTGCGGATGAAGGACTGGATGCTGCATCGGCTAGTTTCCTACGCACATTTCTAGGACTTGACTGTCTGTTAATAGCTGCTGAATATCCCAATGTAAAAGACTTACAATGTGTATTCCGTTTGAGCAGCTCGAATTGGAGACTGTAAGAAACATGTTAGTATAGGCAGTGCTTATGAGACGGTATGGCTGAGGCAATTTACATGATGTGTCATGGGTCCGTCCTCTTCCTGCCGATTTGCACTAGACAATCGCTGGCGATTCTCCATCTCGTCGACGGTAATCTCGTCTCTCGCTGACGTTTCCACTGTGGCGCTATTGCTATGATGCTGCTCATTCGAGATTAATGTGGCTCTTTTTGATTGTCTGCTTTTAATGACTGCACTCACCTCTTGAAAACTCATGCTTGAGGCCTGATCTTCCTCAAAATCGATATCAATGTTGTCATCTTGAAAATCGTCTTCCTCCAGCTCTTTGATAGCCTTCCACACATCCAACGTATTTGAAAAGATTGGATATTTAGAGAGAATCTCCACAGATGGCGCTCTGTTACTGGAGCTGTCTCTAGACTGTGAGGGCTGGTCACTCATATTGTTATAGGGAAGAGCGTATTGTAAGGGTATAATTTTTATCGGATAAAGAGAGGCAATAATTCACAAGGAGAGTTTCAATAAAAGCTTGTACCCAACAAAAAAACAAAAAGCAAAGTCTGACTACTGCCACTGCCATTGCTACTGCTACCGCCACTGCCACTGCCACTGCTACTGCCACTGCCACTGCCACTAGTTGAAGAGCCGCGTCTTTTTTTCGCGATGGCTGTAGAATGACAATGCTACTTTATTTATACTCTATCACTTTGTAAGGGTCTCCTGTCTCTCTCAAAAGAGCACTCCAATAAGTGTCTATGTCAAATGCAAAGTTGTACTGACCGCCAAGGCTCACTTCCATTTGCTTCAGAGGTATATAGTCGTCAATGTTGATTTGGTCGTTGTTTGTGCTTTTGGTATTATCATCTGAATTAATAAATTTGATCTTGTTTCTGGTAACAGGGTCCATAAAGGGTCCAATCACTTTGAACGTAGTAAGGAAGAACCACGGTGCTAAATTATCGACCAACGCGTTGTTAGTCATCTTGTCAATCGTCATTGCGCTGCCCCGTGCACTTACAATTAACTAGAAATGCAACGCCAAGTCTCTCTGGGTAATGGTTCCCTAAAATGTCCAAAAACTTTTTGCATGTACCAATGCTGGCATTGTTGGATGAGGTCGAGTCCTTGAAATCAACGACAATCGATATCTTCTCGACGTTTTCAGGCATCAAGCGAATGCCCCTCTCCAAGCAAAATACAATGTGCTTTACTTGCCTGTCAGAGTCTTTAGAATTTTCATTACGGGGCTTCATGATCCAAAGAGGGCGCCCAGCCTTGTCGAACCCACTAAAATACATCTTGCCAGTTTCAGCCTAACAACAAAGCTTAGCAGCGAGAAGCTTTTTTTTTTTTTTGGCGAGGGGAGGGGGGGGGGGTTTCTTTTGAGCATGGTAGCCTACCTCGAGACGGATCATATCTGCATCTAGTTGATCTGGTTTGAATTCCCTTCTCCATTTGACTGTATTCTCCAGCATGTTCTTGGCTGCCTATTGCAAGAGAGACGCTGAATGTCTGTAGCGCACGATTCTCCATTTTGTCATTAAATACCTCAAAATCCCACTTTCTTGCTCTCATGTATCTATGGGCAGTTTCTTTAGACACGAAACCTCTTTCATTAGGATAGTAGGGGTCTTGTTCCGAGAGAATAATGGTGTCCATATAGGCCAGCAAGTCTGCAATCTTTTGTCTCTGCTCGTCGTCAAGCGTGGGGTTCAGGATAGGCTCGTATTCTGTGGGTGGCGTTAAAAGAGGGTCGCTTGTAATAGGCCCATAGTCTACCGATGGTGTAGCAGATTTCGTGCTATTGGCAGCAGATGAGCTTGATTTGAATCGAAATATGTTCATTATGGATAAGAAAACAGAAAAGGGGGAAAAGACTTGGGAAAAAAGATTTTGCCTTCTGGTGCTTATTTATAGGTCAGTTTTGTTGTTTAAACGGGTCGCCATGCAACCTTCCCTTGCTTGATTTTGCTATGCGTGCAGTGTACAGCGCGTTATGTGATTGTATTATCAATTGCTCAGGATCAATGGGATATACACACATTGCAATAGAGTTTGGAACATTCTAATGTTTGGCAGCAGTTGGAGCTACTGATGAATGGAAGAATCCCCAGTAAAATCGTCTCCAGTCGTCTGTGCTCGATGCAATCGCGACATGGCGCGCGCATCATGTGCTTCTAGCAACTCGTACATATGGCTTTTTCGCAATGTCTCGACATGGCACTTTAGAGCATTAAGGTGCCAGTGACCTCCATTATGCCAATCTGCTGCGGCTGAAATATCGCAATAGCAGCGTTTAGAGGTAAAAGAGGATTGCTCTCGAAACAATTCAAGATTCAAGACACATTTGGAAACGACAGACTCGGGTCGAGATAAGAAAAGGGTGCAATGCTGCCAGAGCGAGAATAGACATGAGCTTCGGGGGGGGGGGGAGAGGGGAGGGGCAGTATGCTTGCACAGATCAAAAAGCAATGGAACCACACCATTTGAGATAGAAGCAAGTGACACGGTTAAATCAAAAAAGACACTCAGCAGCCCTTTGAGTCTCTCCAATGCTCTTTTCGTTCTTTTTCCTTTTTTCCTTTTTCTCTATATTTTCGTCATCAGGAATCATATGGAACAAGATCTTCTTTACAGACAGCAGTTCCAAGAGACGTTGAGCACTTTGAATGAACATCAGCGAGAATCCGTATTGTCAAAAGCAAAGACTCTGCAGATCTTGGCTGGTCCTGGCTCGGGCAAGACAAGAGGTTTTTTTTTTATCCCAGTTTATAATAATAAAAACTAAATGCCTCTTCAATAGTTTTGACCTGCAGAGCTGCCCACCTTGTGCTCAATGAAAACACAAAGCCTCAGCAAGTCATTGTAGTTACCTTTACCAACAAAGCTGCAAATGAGATGAAAAAGAGACTTTACTCGATGATAGGCAACAAGAATACTGATAATTTGGTGATTGGCACTTTTCATTCAATCTGCTCTCGTATTTTGCGACACAATGCAGCCGTAGTCGATCTGAAATCAAACTTTACCATAGCTGATAAAGAAGTGAGGCAAGTACGACCAGCTGATGCCATTTCGTCTCTAACAAGACACTCTTTTACACAGTCAAGATATTATCAAAAAACTCCAGAAAGACGAAAAACTCGATATCGATTCATTCACTCGAACCAGGCAAAAGCCAGGTAAATGATATGATGCCTTTTTTTTTTTTATTGGCAGTGATTATTTATGTGGAATGTGTTTACTAGGGGTTATCTCCAACATAATTAGCAAAGCAAAGAGCGAAGGAATCACAGCATCACAATACAAGGAAATGTATTCTGAAGATTTCGCAAAAAGAAACATTGCAGTTTTGTATGAGGCATACGAACAAGAGCTTTACAATAATAATTTGGTTGTGAGTACCCGGATGGAAGCCAATATACATAGTGTTTTTAATCAAGTTTTTCTCAATTTGGTTAGGATTTTGACAACATTTTAATCAAAGCATGCGAACTGTTTAGAAGAAAGAGGGATGTATTGGCTCATATTAAAGCTGTGCTTGTGGACGAGGTATAAAGCACTTTCGCATCTGATAGCCTTACATTGTATAACATTGTTTCCATTAGTATCAAGATACGAATGTTGTTCAGTACGATCTAATCAAGCTTATAACCAAGAATCAGCATACCGATAAAACTGTAACCATCGTTGGAGGTAGAGTAAACCGTCGAATAGACGATTTTAGTGTCTGACTTTTATGCATGCTAAACAGATCCTGATCAGTCGATCTTTGGCTGGAGATCAGCTGAGCCCAAGAACTTTAACAAGATGCAAGATGATTATCTGGATACTCAATCAATTAACATGGAGCAAAACTACAGAAGTACAAAGGCCATCTTGGACGCTGCATTGCATGTTATCAAGCAAGGTGAGTGCTTAACTTCTTAAGTGTATTCGCCGTGGAGCACTGCCTGATCCAGCAAGACTAACTAGATGTCACACGTATTGACAAGTCTTTGTACACCAACAATCCCGTGGGCATCCCCATCTCTATCTTGTCAACGAGAAACGAGGATACGCAGGCAGAGTTTGTGGCTAAAGAGATCAAAAAAGTTATCAAATATTCCAAAGGACTTGTCTCCTTTAAAGATTTTGCAGTTCTGATGCGTAGTAATTTCACTTCAAGAAAGTTTGAAGCGACGTTTAGAAAGCTGCGGATCCCTTTTAGCATTGCAAGTATATACTTTTTTTTTTTTTACGTTCGTCATTGAAATTGACGATTAACGCTGTTTACTTGCCTTGCTGTATAAAATGTAGATTTGCGGCGATAGGTTTTTCGACAGAATTGAGATCAAAGACATGCTAGCATACCTCGCTTTTTCATACAACAACTTTGACTATCAAAGCTATAGCCGCATCATCAATGTACCCAAAAGAGGAATTGGCGAAGTTACAATAAAGAAGATTGCTGTTCTTCATGAAACACATCCGAACGAAAGCATGTTGGAAACATTACATGCTATTGGAAGGAACAGAGGAGCGTTCAACAACGCTATTCGCCTAAAGATCAGAGGGCTAGCAATGATATGCGAAGATGTAAAGACCATGATCGAACAAAAGGTAGCTTGAAATATATACATATGCGTAAAACTAAATGTTCACAAACTACGATAATTCTAGATTGAAATTTCAGAGATTCTAGAGTTTATTATTACTGCAACCGAATACAAGGAGTATTTAAAAGACAAATATTTCCAAGATCATGAAGCTAGATACAATAATCTTGGCGAACTTATATCACTATCGAAAGAAGAGCATCACGTAGGCGATGATGACCCTATTATAAGCCAATCTCAAACACAGCAAGGCCAAAATGCAAATCACAACAGTTTGGATGTTGTAGATGCTGAAGTAGTTGCAGAAGACGAAGACGAGGATAATGAAGGTAAATCACGACATGCGCTGTATTGCTAGTTATTGATAAGACGAGCAAATGCTAGCTAATGAGAGTGAAGAGGTGCCGCACTTTACAGCTGACGAGGGTATTCCTGACTTTACAATGGATGAAGAAGTGGATTTGGTAGACATTTCAGAGCAGTAAGAATACTTTGATTGTCTGCATGACATGCGATAACAATGGTTTTCATAGACAGCCAAAGGATTCTTTTAACCTTCCACAAAATACGTAAGACTCGTATCTTTTTACGTTTATTTTATGCGATACTTACGCTATTCTGTTATTAAAAAAGAGGACACGATGGAAGCTCAGCTGGTCCTAGGGCTTCCAACGATACAGAAATTCCCAACAAAGAGTAAGTAAGTTTACATGAACGACTGTTACAATTGGTATTGATAATAGAGAGCCATGTAGTGGCGAAGAGTATGATATCCCGGTCAAAGAAAAAGACTACATTGTACAGTTTCTAGAATATTGTTCTATGAGCGCGCATCAAAAGGAGCAGGAAGAGGCTGAGGGGGGGAAGGTTACTATATCGACTATACATTCTGCCAAAGGTTTAGAATGGCCGTGTGTGTTCATAGCTACATGCAACGAGGGCTCGATTCCAAGCCAACTATCTTCCGATGTGTCTGAAGAAGGTCGCTTGTTATATGTCGCCATGACCCGATCACAATTCTTTCTTTATTGTATGTGCCCAGAGGAGCGAAACTCTTGGGGTGAATACCGTGTGGAAACTAGGACTCGTTTCTTTGATAACATGAACAGAAAGCATCGCCAGGCTATTCCCCCAGAGTGGGATAACGATACAAGATCAATGTTGGCTGCTACGCTTGACAAACCTGCTCCTCCAGACGATGATGAATTAGTGACCAAAAAAGACAAAGGCAAGCAATCTGGCTATTCCACTCAGTATGCTGATTCGCAATCGCAAGGCTTCTATTCCCAATCCCAAGGGCCGCAAAGTCAATCACAGCCTTCATCATCGTCATCGTCATCTCAGCACTCTGCCAAATACCGGGGTGGATTTGTCTCTGCTTCGACTTTGACAGATCAGAGACCGCTTAAACGAGCAAAGCCCAAGCATACTGCTCCCAACAAGTTCAAGGAAGAAGCAAATGTCAAGGCTGAGCCTATAGATCGCGCCATTGTGAAAAGGGAGGTTAAAGTGAAATCTGAGCCATTGGATTAAGCTCGGTAACGTAGACGACAATGTGATCAGATTTAAAAATACTGCTTTATATACATAAATAAAGTGTTTTGAATACACATCATTATCTGTAAACTGCCTTGGATATATCATACAATCATTATTACTGCTATAAAACAACTTAATTCCACTTTGCAAACTCCAGACGGAAAGCATTCAAACGTTGTGTAGAGAACAGAAAGTAGTCGAAATCAATCTCACTTTGACTGGCTTGAATCAAACCCCACAAACCCCAAGATAGATGGCTTGTCATTAACCATATGGCAGCTTCCTTTTGTAGGCATTCAACTGTAACTGCTTTATCTAAAACGTCTAGATTACCGTGTTTGGATTTGGTGTCGAGATAAGCGTTCAAGAAGCAAATTTGTTCGTCATGCGAGGGGTATTTGCTGAGGTCCATGGATGCGGGTTGGTCAGAGTGATAATCATAGGTCCATTCACAGAAATGATTGGCAATATCAAACCCACGAGGATTGTAGCCCGCATACTCGAAATCAACTACCACCAGCTCATTTGTATTTTCCAACTTGAGGATATTGCCGTATTGAGTCTATTACATGTTTTTTTGGGGGAGGGGGGAGGGGAGAGAGAGAGAATCGTATCAGCGTACAAATCAAAACACTATATATTGCGATCAAAGTTACATCGTTGTGTGCAAACACTATGGGTGACTTTGCAGCTTCCGTTATTTGCTTGCACTTTTCAATCTCGAAAGGCAAAAGCTCCAAATTGAAGGCTTCCAACACCTTCTCCCAGCCATCGCTCTTCTTGTATAATACAGGCAACAGCCCCATCACAACACGATACCATTTATCAATGTTGGCCCAAATTTCCAGATGATTTTTTTCGGCCGAGAATGGAAAAACGTTTACAATATCATGCAATTCACGCAGACATGCTGCGATTCCTTTTGAGGTCTCAGGATCACGAATATCATGGTGCGTTAATGTGGTTGACGGCAAGTATTCTTCAAACCGTCCATTGCCGAAAACTCCCAGTAAGCTAGGACCAATGCTCAAGCTTGAGAGACGTGCGAGCCACGCCAACTCATTTCCTCGGTCAATAATCTGATCTACGCCATTACCGTATACTCTCAACAATAAGCGACGTCTCTTGGCAGCTTTTACAAAGAAAACAGCACTATAGAGTGTTACTATTCATGAACTCCCTCCACCACTGCATACTTGACATACTTGGTGAGAGCCCCGCTAACTCTTTCCAGTTCAATTCTGTCGAGATTTTCAGCATATTCCGGGAAAAGCTCTTGAATCAATTTGAGTATTTTGGCTGGTAATTCATCGCCTTTTAATGCGCTGTGAAATCAATTAGTCATGGTGATGCTTTGCATGTGGTATTAAGTTACGTACGTCAAGTCAATGATTGTGTCACAGGCCGGAATCGAAGGCGATGATCCCTTTGAATTATCTTTAAGAAATGACATTGATTTGAAAATAGAGAAAAAAAAAAAGACAAAAA
>MU619338.1:0-10466 GCA_025201805.1 Parasitella parasitica | reverse complement strand
AAAAAAAAAAAAAAAAAAAAAAAAAAAAAAAAAAAGGGCCAATAGTTAGCATACTGAACATAATGAACTTGGCGATAATACTCTACAAAACCACAAAACTACATTGCGTCCCATTACTTCGACCCAGTTGTTCCAACATCCTTGATTGAATACATTTCTCCCATTCTCAGTGAATACGTCTATAAGTCTATTATCTGCATTGCCAGATTTTTTTGCATTGTTCCAGCTTTGAAATTGTGAATTTTCAATGGTTGTTCGATTGAGTAAAACAAGCCATATGTGAGACATTGTGAACGTTCCTATCAAAAGCGTAACGACCCCAGAACTGAATAATTCGGTGAATTACAGAAAGAAAAATAGCCAGTATATGTCTCGGTGAGAATCAGTAGGACTTACATGATGACAATGGCCAATGCTACGTTATCGAATATCGACTATTATACTAGACACGTTAATATGAGCCATCCTGTATTAGTAGAGCACATCTCACCAAGCCATGGAATTCAACAAATGCTGCCAAAGAGGTAGAAAATGTAAATGAAGCAAACAGTGACACATAGCAAAGAAACTGGATGTAGTATCGATAATTGAAAGCCCCAACGCAACCATTCACCCTACAATAATGCATATAATTTGGCAGTAAGTAAACGCCAACAGGAAGCCGCAATAAACAGATTAATATAAATATATATATACCAAGGGCAATGGCTACATGAACAGCAACAATTCAAATTAAAAATTACATTGAAAAGCCACCATGTTTAACACTTACTGATCCATCCGTAATACGCAAGCATCACACACTCTGCAATGATGAGCCCGATCAGGTTTCCAAATTTGGCATGCATGGCACCATCTTGGGTCGCCCAGAATAGAGTCAGGCTTCTGTTGTGCTAGATCGATGTTGATGGCCGAAGAGTTGCTGGTTTGGTTTTTTGTGGACGCTGGTTTGTGAGCACGCAATGTCTTTTTTAGGCCAAAAAAATCAGCCCTATACTGTCAATTCTATGTTTGCAGAAAACAAACAAAGACTTACATTAGGGTGTCCTGGTGTTTGTGATGCAATTCTGCCATATGAGATCAAAAAAAATATACACAAGATATTAAAAGGGACGAGGTAGGCAATGGCTTGCGCTTGGCGATCTAATTGCTTTAACAAAACCACTAATAATAACAATAATAATAAACAAAATAACCCTTCCCGCTACATGCTCAACTTACAAACAATGCTGTGTACATAGCCGTAATAGATGAAAGCTGCCATGCCAGTGACAATTAATACTGGCACCAATCCCCAATCTCTGTGTTGCCCTGGTTTCTTGCCTTTCGGCAGTGGCATTGGAAAATCTGTGAGCGCTGATAAGAAGAAAATGAGAGGCCATAACTTGGCATACATGGGCGAATCTGAATGGCAGCAGCAGCAGGTTTGAGGGTCATGCTCATCGGGATCATCAAAATCTGTGTGCTTTTCGTCGTTTTTGTTTGATTCCATGCACATTTTAAACGGATGTCGGCCTATACGTAAAAATCGATCTGACAGCTGCTCTAATTTTGACACGTTTGCCTGGTATCAAGATATTTCGATGGGTATGAAAATATGCAAAGATTTTGGAGAAGAAAGAATTGAAACAAGTGCTTATAAATAGAACCCTTCTTTAATTTATTTATGATGTATTTTGTGTGAAATGCGGTTATTCAATCCACGTGCGAACCCTTCATTATCATCATTATCACAAAGCTCTGGATCGACATCCGTGAATTACTGTACAGATGAATTGTTGGTTCTTTCAATGCCATAGATCGTATCGTTTGACACTGTAAATGCATGATAGTGTTTCGGGAATGTAACTATAGCAACACACATGTGAGATTTTCTAGTCGATTAACTGTTGCGGTACTTGCCTGTGATTCTCTTTATTTTATCGTGCTGGATCTCGGGTGTGGATTTCCCCAATTGCGAGGAATCAGATAGTAACTGATATGCAGCCAACCCTGTTTCTTTTTTGAACTTTGGTGTACTCTATTTTTCATATATATTGGTATACGAATAAACAAAGCAATTTCCTAGGTTTTTTTTTTTTTTCAAAAAAAAAAAAGACTCTTACTTGTAATATGTTTCCATCCTTGGCATGTACGGAAAATGATGAAATATGAGAGGGTATATTTGATAAGGCTTCAAAGGTTGGATCAGACATAATACGAGCTATGCGGTTGTGCTATAATGTTTATATTGAAAGATAAAAACGTTGAAAAAACATCTGTTAACATGTATTCATGACGTGCTTTGAAAACTGAGCCGCACATGTCTGATGTGTGTACGTTCATTAACTTCAATGGTTATGATTCTTTTGCCTAGTATTGCTATCATGATACTAATGTACAATGCTGCTGCTATATATGACACTTTTTTTACGCCATTCACAAAATAACAAAGCCGTTTGTACTGTTGTATTCTCGGTTAATAGAGCTTTCCTTGCCTCAAAGTTTGAAATCTATATCAGCTATGATTTATGTCAATCTGAAGAGGATTGGCTATTTACGTTATGCTATGCGGTATGAAATATACGATTATTAAGAAATGTAAATTACACACCTAAAAAAAAAAAAGACTATTACCTCTTTTTCGAGCAAGTGATCCAATTACAATACTTTGCTAAGGAGAAAAAAAAACAAGGCTCGTAAGAAAGCTGTTGCCCATCAAAATTTTCAAGCATGATCATCGTTATATTCAAGTATTCAATATCTCGTAAGAAGAGAGAAAGAATAAAGCGAATGCAAAACAAAAATGGAATTTATACACACATAGCATTACCGACATGGCATATTAGGAAAAGCGAAAATTGATGATTGTTAGTTTATTTTGCGTAAAGAAAATTAGACTCGATCTTAATTTTGATAATGACCTAAAGAGTGTATCACATCAATGCAAAATGCTGTGTGATATTTGATATCCGTGTGGAATATACGATACTATGTGTTGAGAAATTAAGAGTGGATTATGATACTACGATAAAGTATGATTGGGTAGATATTATGTAATTAAGTAGCTGTATCCCAGAAAATATCGCTGCCTTCTCGAGTAGGGCCTCCTCCAGGCATTCTTAAAGGTGCGGTTGCTTTAGTATCAGAAGTCAATGGTGTATGAACATCTTGCTGTGGTACTGGTGTCATGGTGCCAGTAGGCGTAGAAGGACCAGTGTTAGTCGTAGCTGGATTAGAAGACGCAATAGTAGACATGTTTTGAAGTGGGTTCCCATCTGATTCAGCTGCATGAGAATGGGTAGAATATTCAACAGTTTGTCTTGCGAAATCATGATCACTCTCCTCGTCGTCATGGTGATGATTATTGTTGGTGTGGATGTCTGATGCTGGGACATTTGCTATAGGCTGAAAGTTATCTGCAGTGTAACCTTGGATGTTCGTATCATTAGCAGCATCAGCAGCAGCAGCAGCAGAAGCAGAAGCAGAAGGATCAGAGAGATTTTGAGTGACACCGCCTATATTAGAACTTTCGTTTTCAGCTTGAACTTTTGAATGAATCGATCGATTATCGGCAACCGCGGTATTTTGAGGAGGAGGAAGAGGTGTGTTAATAACAGCAGTTTCTTGTTGAGTAGCCATAGGGCCCATGATATCAATCCAGTGTTTGATAAAATCATAATCAGAAGATGATAATTCAACCAGTTTTTTACTGGCAAATAAGCTTCCCAAATATTTCCCTTTCAACTCTAAAAGTTGATTCGTATTGTTGATAAGTATTGTGCATTGTGGAACAAACATTGTTGCTTCCGGCTTTAATGGCGCATTCAATAGATCTTGTTCAGACTTAAAACGATGCAACAATCCAACTATTAAAAGGCAACTAAGTCGCGCTGCAACAAGATGGTCTGCACAAAATACTTACTTGGACTCAGTACATAAAACTCTTCATACCACTTTTTGCCATGATGTCTCTGCAGTACGCCAATGGCAAGGGGCTGTACCAAAGGGTGTGATGCATTAGGGAAATCAAGCGTTTTCTCATCTTTAAAAGCTGCATTGGGCTTGACCAAATCACTATCATGATGGTGCACAAAATCTAACCATTCTGAATCCGTTTCAATAGCATTAAGAATTCGAGCAACCTTGATTACGCCTTCCAGGTTCTCAAGATGATGCTGAACACGATACTGTTCAAATCTTTGGAACATCTCAGTGTATGCATTAATCACTTTCTCTTGCTCAAATCGACGGTATTCATCTTGAGTCTCTAAGAATTCTTTGTGCAAACGATTTTCTTGCTTATAAAGGTCTCGTATGACGTGAATAACAACTAGACAGCAGTAAGTATTCTGATGCAAATTTGCTGCATACTATATACGTGACATATACATACCGTATTTTGATAATAATGGATCTCTGTTCTTGGGGATGACATAGTTATTCTTTGTTTTTTCTTGGCTGCTGACAGTAGTGTAAATATCACTGTTCAATTGAGTGATGACTTTATCTGCCTTTTTACGACATTCCCACAAGATGCTTGTACGTAAATCTTTGTTTTGTTTCAAGCTGTGCATCATGCTGTGGATATCGTTGAGAATGGTATGCAATGTAGGCACAATTTCATTCTCAATGAAATCTACAAAGTCTTGATGAATCAGGCTGTTTTCTCTTGTGTATTGTCTGAATGCAGACCAAGCATCTTGGACGCCATGAGAAGATTTGAATTGATCTTTAATCTTTACAGGAATCACCGATTTTGAATCGATCTTTCTGTAGCCTTTTCCAGTATTAGACTCAACCTTTTTTATGCTATGAAACATGCTAAGCTATATATGATTGTTTTAGTGCAACGCCTCTTTTTCATTTTCATGCACACAAATACCAGATATTTGACTGAGACTTGCCAGCTTTGCAAGCGATTGCATAACAACTTGACTGGATCTAAACCATCTTTCATTGCGTAGATGTGCTTTTGCATGGTTCTCTTTCGTGTTGGAAAACGAATAACAGATGCAGTTCTAGGACGAGCCATGAATTTGGGAGGAGCGCAATGGATACTATCGTTGGTAGGGCTAGCCACGCTCATTTCTTCAGGCGAATGCTGCATGCTGGTAGGAGAAAACGATTCCGCATCGGCGTCTCTTGTTAGCCAAGGCAGCCCAGTTTGACCAGCAGTGACTTTTAAGGAACCTCTATTGATAGAAGTGTTGATGGGAGACATTGGAGGGGTAATTAAGCTGCTCTGAGGCTGCTGCTCAGTTTTCTCGGTCATTGGAATGATGCCGTTGTCTTGGTGCGGCATGGAGGCATGATTGTCCACGGATGTCATGTTTTATTTATTAGCTAAAAAAAAAAAGAGAGAGGAGACGAGGAAAGACAAGCGATTCAAATGCATTTTATACTAATTTGACTGAAACAATCCAGGAGAAGCTAAAATGCAGCATGATGATTTATTATGAGCAGCCAATGCAAAGTTAAAATTTCCTGACGCATGATGATGACCACATAGTATGTACTGAAAAAAAAGGGAGGTGCAGGCTGTCATGAACAAAGGGAGGCTTTTTGATTTATGTTGCAACACGTCTGCGTTTGACTGATTCATCATCATCGTCAGCCAGTTCGTCCTCATCATCTATTTCATCCTCTTCGTCGTCCTCTGCATCTCCGTCATCCAGCAGTGAAGATGCATTTCTTTTCAACAAATGACGTTCTGAGTCTTCCAGCTCTTCGTCTTCGCTCTGATCTTGTGCAGCCGTTTGACTTGTGCCCGGCTCTTCGTCCTCTTCGTCCTCCTCTTCCTCTGCCTCTGCCTCTGCCTCTGCCTCTGCCTCTGCCTCTTCCTCTTCGTCATCCTCGCCCTCTTCGATATTTTCCTCATTGTCATCCTCAATATCTTCTTCTTCGATATCCTCCTCTTCGCCTTCAATGTCTTCTTCCTCATCCTCATCCTCATCCTCCTCTTCGCCTTCGCCTTCGCCTTCGCCTTCACCTTCACCTTCGCCATCGCCATCGCCATCGCCATCGCCATCGCCTTCACCATCGTCTTCATCTTCCTCCTCATCATCATCGTCATCGTCATCGTCATCATCATCGCTGTTGCCAAGATCTTCTTCAACATCTGACCTTTTTCGTAAAACGTCTATAAAGTTGCGTACTTTTATCCTGAAGATGGATTCGCTGATTGATTCTGATGGTATACTGTTAGCATCGACCGGTAACACCTGATATTGGGTAAAGTCCAAGTCTGCAAATATTTGATTACTCTGTAATGTCATGTATTCAACTCTTTCTTTAAATGATTTCAAATCTTCTTTTATACATTGACATAATTCACTGATATTCTCTTGGTTTTCAAGTAGTACTGATTTGGGCCATTTTTCTGAGCTTTTTTCTATCGATTGCATCTGACAAACAATGGCTGCTGCATACGCATCTTGCTCATTTTTATATCTACAGCGAGAGAAGGCATTAAAATCATGACTACAAGTTGATGGCAAAAGTTACTTTACACGCCAACTGCTTTGTACAAGGCTTTTCTTTTGATTGCAACCAAGACAAAATGCTGTAAATTTTTCATGTTCTAATTCTATTTATAAAAAGTGACAGATAAGAGTCCTTTTGTTCAAGCTGTGCGCTATAGCTGTGTTGATGATGGAGTGTAGACAAAACAAAAGCACAAAGAATACCCACATTCTTCACGGCCATTCAATTATACGTGATGTGCCTTTGCGGACGTCACATTGCCAGCAAGCAAACCTCTCTTTCACTTTGACCATGGCAAACAGGTTACTAAAGCCGTATCTAAGAAAGTTTATATTGCAAACGCATCCCGACTTTTTTCATCATGATAAACTGAGGAAAACAACCAACGCTGCGTCATTACAATCGCTGTACGATATCCTTCAACCGTCGTCTCCATCGACATTGAAACAACGTAATTCAACAATAACGCTGGAGTTCTTCATCAAGGGACAAAAGAAAAAAGATAGGAATGCAATTCTCAGCGTATTTTATAGTCAAGATTCTGATTGGGATAAAGCAGCGTCATTTCTTGACCTATGCCAACGAGCAAATATTCCTGTAATCCCCACTGATTTGGACATTGTCCAGGATATGATAAACAAAAAATCCGATAAAAACAACCCAGCACATAAACCCACATCCTTGACGAGGGAATTTGCAGAAAGACTATACAAGGAGCAAACTGCATCAGCATCAAGGCTGGATTGGACCGAAAATGACATTATCAATCAATCTCTAATCATGTTTGATGCTCCTGTAAACAAAAAGCTGACTGCCTCAAAATTGAGTGAGTGGTTACCCAAATTACAGCCTCAGCTGTGGTGGGGTAAAATACCGATGTTGATCATATCATCCACTTCACACCAACCCTCTAAAGAGCTAACCAAGGGTATGCTAGTGATAAAGGATGACATGGAACTTGAAGGTAGCTATACAACGTTATCACCTTTTCAATTGGCACTGAATTCGAAGCCTTAAAGATATACAGGATTATTTGGAGGCAAATCTAGATGATATTGTAGAAGAATCAATACAGCAATAAACCGCTCTTTATTCTACGATTCCAAGCTTTGGCCAATAAACAAATCCAATCACTACCAACAACAAAATCCACTCAAAAACTGCCTAAGGCTTCCAATACGGCATTGGCAATACCGTCATCTTGCAGAGGCAGATCAGTTTAAAAAAAGTAAATTATCTGGAATGCATAGTCGTAGGGGCCACATCACGAATTCAATGAAAGTAAACCAAAGCGATAGTAACAGAATTCTAATTCGCCTGTGGAGAAAAGTGCATTTCACTTGTACTATACCAGCCTTTGTAAGTAGAACTGCATACAATAAAATCTCCTTCAAGTAACTGGTCCAAATATGACGATCGTATTCTATTTCTAAAATCAGTGCCTGACAATACCGCTTCTGCTTCTCGTTTTGAGTTTACAAAGGCCAGATCAAATACAATACTAGGAATCATGCTGTCAAGCTAAAATATATCAATTCTCAGCGAACCAAACTTTTTTGCCATGCAACAGTGATTGAGGAATCGCAATTTCTACGCTCATAATTCTCACCAAAAATCCCACTGTCATTATCTATGATATGAATCACATTGGAGTTGCCTTGTCAAACATTTTGCAAACAAGCTTCGTCAAAGCACACTATCCCTTACATAGTGTGCTTATTCAACACTTACGTTGGGGGTAGTACTAATCTTGCCATTGGAGCTACAGGTCTTGCGTTGGATTGAAAGTGTGTTTGAAAGTTTATGGCGGCAGCAACAAGGCTCGCATCATCTGTAATTACGATAGAGAATACTGTTGTTTAGTGAAGCAATGCCAATGTCGTGACTTGAATTAAGCCTAAATACCTTATAGCACAATCAGGAAAAGGATCGTCTTTTCTTCTGTTTTGACAAAGTTTTCTGTTGGAGATGAGAAAAGATAACCCCCAACCAAAGGCAATATATCAAGCAAATCTTAGGCAAGCGCTAGTAGCTGGTGCGCTGGCCGGAACGCTCGTCGATTCTGTATTATTTCCATTGGGTATATAACAATTTTGAAAGCACACACGACATCCCTAAATCGTTGTTTAACAGATACCATCAAGACTCGTCTGCAAACACAGGCTGGATTTGCTGTTTCCGGAGGGTTCAGAGGTGTGTATTCAGGCTTGTTATCTGCATTCGTAGGTAGTGCTCCAAACGGTAATTATAATCATAATTATGAACATGAAAGTCTTAAATTATGCTTTTTGACGTCGTCATCTTGACGTAGCCGCTTTATTTTTCGTTACGTATGAAGCCATAAAAAGGTTACTGGGTACTTCGGCAGAGGGTTCAACGCAATCACCTTTCGTCTTTATGGCAGCAGCTACATGTGGCGAAATCGTGAGTGGCATGTTCGGGTTGCGATCACGTCAGATCAGGGAAAATGCTAAAATTATATACAAATAGTCCGCATGCACCGTGCGTGTGCCAACAGAAGTCATCAAACAACGTATGCAGATTAACCAATTTAACACAACCATGAGTGCAGTGTCAAGCGTTTTAAAAACAGAAGGGCTTTTGGGTTTATATCGAGGATTCCTGCCGACCGTGGCTCGAGAAATTCCATTTACATGCATCCAGTTTCCGTTGTATGAGTTTTTCAAAAGCAAATATGGCCAATACAAAGGGGATTGTGTCGAGCCAATTGAAGCTGCTGTAATGGGGTCTTTGGCAGGTGGGATTGGTGCTGCTATAACTACTCCCCTAGATGTGTGTAAAACTCGAATTATGCTTTCATCAAAGGTCTGTATCTTACACGATTGTAAAAGCTAGTATTGTCCACTAACGCTTTTCATAAGATTGCAAGTAGTCGACCATATACAGAAATTGTCGAGACGATGCAGCGCATCGTGAGAGAGGAGGGCGCAAAAAAATTACTGTCAGGCATCGGACCGAGGGTGATGTGGATATCAATAGGTGGAAGCATTTTCTTAGGTGCTTATGAGAAAGGCCTAAAGACATTTACGCAATTACAGTTATTAGAGAAATAGACGTCAAATATCAAAATAGATTCCATTGTCATATGTGCAATAAATTAGACAATTCAAAAGAGTATATTGATACATATTAGAACAATAGGAGGTCGAAAGAACCTATCATAAAAATGGTTTGCTCACAAGCGCCGTCGTCGTTTTCAAAAAATCTTTTTCTCATTATTTCGTATATAGCATAATGTTTTGCATTTGACAGCAGCTTTTAGCTGACAACGCATTTTCTTATTCCTAACGCAAATTCCTTTTGTATTTAATCCATCAGCAATATTATAATCTTTGTAGTCAAGATCAAATGCTCCCTATCCTTATGATGTGAACGTTCAAATTATCGCTCATCACTCAGCAGACTAAATAACTGTACCAGCTTGCGCACAATGATTTTGAACCGTTTTTTAAACAGAAAAAGGATTCTGAAAAAGGATCCTGAAAAAAGGCAATTATTGCTTCGGGAATAATAATTCTTAATGACATTTTTTAAAAAAAAGATCAACACCTTAACACTTCAATTTCGGTATCAAAGCGAACTCAAAATCATTTTTTTTCAGCGGGGTTAGAAGCATACACGTGATTCATGTTTTTAAACTCCGACAACGAAAAAACCAAAATGTTTTTGCGGAAAATTTTTGATAGAGACATTGCCCAGTGGAAAGCAAGTTATGCTCAGATAGCGATGATCATGCCTGTTCTTATGGCGCATAAGAGCGTGTTTTTTTTGCTTTTTATGGAAGCCTATCATCGATTATATGCAATTCTGATATGTAAATTTGTGATATCATCTGCTAACTTTATAGATATCCATAAAAACATGGATGCCAATGTTGTTGCCAGATAGCGCCAAGTCAATGCTAAGTTTTCCAAGTTAGATCTCGGTTCTAAGGTCATTTTATCACAAGTTATGAGCAAATATGTGATATTTATGATAAA
>MU619337.1:90380-121036 GCA_025201805.1 Parasitella parasitica | reverse complement strand
GCATTAGCCACAGATCCCGTAGAGTTGGAACTCTGGCGAGATCCAACAGGACGACTTGCCATTTCAGCATAAGTGGCCTTGTTGTTGATTTCGTTGTTGTTTGAAGACATTGTTATTGATTATTTGTTAAAATGTTAAGAGTGTAAAAGTTTTAGGTGATTTAAAAAAGTGTTATGTCAAAAGTCTGATAAAATAAATCTGCCAAAGAATTACACCTTTATTCATAATACATCTCTCGATGTATTATATACACATTCATTACACTAGGGTTCTACTGTCTAGCTGCATAATGTAAATCATGACTACCCATGATTTACTGTAAGACCCTGGGACTGATCTGAGATCCTGATGTGAGACCTTGCCATGTTATTGATATAACAAGTATAATAATACATCGTACCCTGTTAAGGATATGATGTTGCTTGCAAATTATTCTTATCGATTAGTATCGACTAGTATTTTAAATAAGTCACCAAAAATTTATGCTGTTGTAAAAAGTATAAATAGCAGATGCAAAGTTGAATCTTTAATAAAGAAATCTCAAGTTTTCGTACCTCGTTAATTCAACGTTTTATGTTATACTTTTCTTATTTCGATCTTGCAGATCTCAACATGCATTCAAGTGGGCGTGGGTACATGTATTGGTCTCCGTTATGCATGGTTGTATCATGTGAGTGTTTCAGGACTGTGCATGCATGATGTTGATTCAGATGATGTTTGTTTATACGTTTCAAGACTGCGCATACATGATGTTTTTCCCCTGGCTAATACTGACATTAGTTGATTCATGACAGTAATTTACCAAATGTTTGCTAATCATAGATATGTTATAGTTTACAGCAAACATAGAGAAGGCATTTTTGAATCCGGCCCAGAGTATCCTGGCCCAACTATCCGTCGGTCTAACTATATCGGTCGATTATCATTTTCCTCCAACTCAACTTACCTGTCGGTCCCAATATACTGAGCACCTATCCGTCGGTCTAAATATACTGGCTGCTTTTTATTCTCCCCCGAATCGGTACATTTGTAGGTCTCTCAGTTCCGCCCACTCGGTATATCTCTCGTGTTGTATCCATAGAATACCAGAGTTACTGATGTATCAAATTTTATTTTCACAAAAATCACAAAAAATTCACAGGTTGTGAATCACAAAGTCCGATATTTTTTCAAGCTGGGTCACAGTGTTTTTGAAGCCTAACCTCTGGATTTTTTCAAAAAAAAAATTAATTTGCTGCCAGAAATGAAATAAACAGACGATACATGATGTATCGTTTCAATTAGATTCACAATTGCATCACAGGCTCCGGTAGACACTTGATTCCGATATTTGTAATGCAAAGACTTTAAATGTGAAGACAAAAAATTCAGAGAAAATATAAATAAAAGCGTTTATTGCTTATTTCTAGCATTTACAATTTTACAAAGCTTGTCCAAAGAACAACCTTGAAGCGATATGCGCTCATTTTCGACTACTTGAGCCGCTTCTTCTAAAGAGAGATTTTTCTCTTCGGCAATCTTTTTTATCTCATTGATAATGATTAACCTCTTCGAGTAGTATTTTCTCTCTAGCGTATGATTAACAATGTACAGAACAAGTGAATTAGTAAGTAATGCTTTATATTTTATGGCCCTTTATATACCTTTTGATTCTTGTCTCCATTTACTACCATAGGCGCTATTTAGGTCATTGATGCTTGGCTTGCCTTGACCCAAGCCTACCGACCACTCCTTCCACAAACCGAGAACATTGGACAAGTCCCGGTTCAGCCTGTATCGCTTTCTTGGATCCTCTTCGTCCTCCCCATCTTCTCTTTCCCTTCTTGCGCCTGTAATCACATTTGCAGGCTCAGCGGAAGCAGCAGCAGGGCCGGCAGCAGCAAGGACGCCCCCAAATCTCTCCTCAATCTTCTCCATGAGACTTGCAGAGATCGCCTCAACAAGCTCATTGTTTCCAGTGTCTCGACCTCCTACAGTTCTATACAGAGACTGTATTTGAAGAGACAGGTCTGAAATTCTTGAGTTGATCTCAGGAACAACACGCTGAATTTCTACTTCAGCAGGAGGCGTGGCGTTGTTCATGCTTCGATGAAGCTGTTCAGAGAAGGAAGCAAACTCACTGGACTGAAAGATGTTACTACTGAACATCTCATGGTTTGGCTCCAGCTGTTTCAAGAGCACAGCATCTTGGAGGATAATGGGCCGTAATTCGACCAGAAGCCTCAAGAAACCTTCACCGCAAATGGTTTGAATCGACGTGTCATCTTGCATCCTTTGCTGCCATTCTTCAACCCAAGGAAAAACCTTCTGTTGAAGTGACAACGGAGGGGTGACAAGAGCACGAGGAAGCCAAAAGCAGCCTTTTTCTTCAAGAAATCCCTGAATAACTCTGATGGCGGTTCTGGGGAGGCATGTCAAATAGCTATTTTCCATGCTCTCAGAGTTCCACCTTCCAACTCGTCTAATATGGTCATGGGAAAGACCTGCCATCTCGGCCTCCCGAGCTCCAGCCTGACGCCCAGAATGCGTTTTCTTGACGCTATTGACACCCACAGCGGCAAAGGCTTTGTTGATGGAACTGAGCTGCGTGTTGTAACAAATGGACTTATCAGCAGCTCGTCCTCTTGTGAGCTTGGTGTTGAACCAATTCTCATTTGCTGAAAAATCTGGGAACGCTTCTCCCTTGACATGGAACCGATGAAAAAGGTAGAAGCCAACGGCTCCAAAAGCGCAGATCTGCACGTTCTTGTGCCTGATAACACCACTGTAGAGCCTATGATGTTCCTGGTTCGTTTTGCCTCCGGTGATCATCATGACAAACACAGGACAGCGTGTTGCTCCCTCATCCTTAAACTCAAGAGAGAACATATGATTGAGATTTGTATCTCTCAAAGTCTCCCCTCTAAGCATCATCATATGATTTAATAGAACAATCATTCTATCTCTGAGAGCATCTCCTGCCATCTTCTTTCTGCTCAAATAATAATCAGCAACTTGAACGAGTTGTTCAGCATTATATCCATCTTGGATGGATCCAACTCCAGGGTCAACAAAGTTTTGAGACTGACGAGCTGCAGAACAAAGACGCTTCAAGGACCTCTCGTAACTCTTGAGAGTTTCGCCACGAGGATGCTTCAAATCCATAGTTCCTTGATATTCTACTTTCTGCTTTTTATAGAGGTCAACAAGGGCTTTAATATGCATTTTCAAAGTCTCATGACTGTATCTCATGCAGACAGTAGTGCTTGTACCGTCAGCATTATTGAAAACTAATTGCATGCCTCTGTCAAATAACTCTTTGACATATCGAACAATCTTCATTTCAGACACAATGTATGTCATTGGGATAATGTCTCTCAACACACCACCTCTACAGGTAAAATAAAAAATGATTTTATATTAAACATTTGTGCTTTCAAGCAAAATTTTGCGTTATATACTTTGAACTTTTCTTGCTTGGGAACGTACGCATGGATGGTGTTGACTGGTCTGACGCCCTCAACAACGCTGCGAGTTTCATAAGCTAATGAAGCTTCTACAGCAGCATTTTCCATATTATAGCGAATTTGCTGATCCATGCTGGAAACCATACCGCTAGATTCGGTTTGATTGTTTGATGTATTATTGGAATGATTCATTTTAAAAGTTTTTTTTAGTATGTAAAAATGTCAAGATCTTGATTACAACATTACTGTTGCTCTTTATTTTTAAGGAACAGACTTTCCGGGTATTTTAAATTGGTCACAAAATCCTGGTGACCCGAACTACAAAATTCGGTGAGCCGAACGTGACCCACCTTCAATATTTTGGTAATACCTACTATGTATAGTACTCCATGAAATAGGTGAATGGTATATAGCCTTAGCACTCTTGAAAAGACCCTTTGGTTAATGCGGACCCTCACATGATGAACGGTGCGTAACCTTAGCACTCTTGAAAAGACCCTTTGGTTAATGCGTACCCTCACTGATTCATGGAATAACATCATTTTGTTGTTATTTGCTTGAGAGACGGGTGTAATTTGTTGCCGTAGCAACAAATTACCTTTTTTTTAAAAAAAAAACTAATCATAAACGAAAAATTGACAATGCTTATAAACTTTACCAAAAGCTGCCTAAGCTTTCATTATTAAAACCCTTATTAAACCTCTTTTATTTATTACATATAGGCACCCATTCACCAAAGAAGTTCCTGTGGTAATACCTTGTGGGAGACCTTCTCTTTATTTAATCAGTATATTTACGTTATTTATATCATCTTGAATATCCTCAATTTTCTCTAATCTAACGACTTCAAACTACCCTTAGATTATGTTCTTTTCAAATTTTTCATCTTGGCAACCGTTTTTACAACAGGGGACATTGGGATTCAACTGTGCTGTTCACTGACTGTAGATGCTTTCTGTTTTCCCCTTGGATTGTTCGCCACGTTTTGCAGAAGATTTAAATGGACTTTTTGTTGGCTGTGTCTTCCTAAGGCATGAACTGTTTAGTTGGCGACGACCCACCAGCCTTCATTTCAAACATTTCTGAATCAGACATATCAGATAAAAACTCTTTGTTTTTGTGGTTATCTTTAAATGGTAATGTTGCATTTTTAAGAGTTTCTAAAAATTTCAAATATTAATAGCCTAGCAAGGTTTCTATTCTATATGTATTCGCTCTATTTCTTTGCTACTGCATTTTACATTGAAAGCATTTTCAAACATTCACATTACCCTCTACTATGGTAAAAAGGAAGAAGAGCAGCCGAGGCACTCACTGTTTGCATTTCATCTGTCCTCATGGAAACCAGCTTACCAGATCAAAGAATCCCCAGAATAAAATATTTTGGAATATGTTTGGTCCATTACTTTCCCCAAATAGTCTTGCTCAATAGGGATATCAATTAATTCACCCGAAAAAATACATGATAAGGTTTACCATCAAAATCTACAGTAGCCTTTTCTTACAGTGCTTTTGGATTACGAACATTAAACCAAAAAGAGCCATCGTATACATTGTAAAACGGTATATGATAGACTTTCTTATAATCATATTTTGCAGTTGCCTTGGGTAATTTTTACGTCAATTACTAGCATATTGTAAAAAAAAGAAACATAATATCATAGAAAACTGTTGAACTGGTTTCAATTCAGTTCAATTTATCACACTGTAATCTTCACGTATCCTTTAATCTCAAATCCTTTTTTTTTTTTTTTTTTTTGTTTTTCGAAACTCTTCAAATGAGCAACATGCTGAACAGACCCTTCTGCTATAAATGTCGAAAATTTTATTCATTATCAAAACCATAATATTAACACTGACAATCTCAATATCGACCATAATTTCAATACAAAATTGCTACTGCAAAGACACAAAATTTAAGCGAGTACACAGGTCATTATACTTGATAAAAACAAAAGCTTCAGATGATGAACTTCAGGGTAGTAGGTAAAACTGGCAACATAGAAGCAACAACGTGGTGACTTCGAAACAGGTCAGTGTTAACAATATTATGTCTCTCACATTATGCGCTAAGGATATATGAATATAATTTGCCCAAAAAAATTCATAAGAAAATGCCATCTTTTATACTAGATTATATCTATTGTAACATTATTTGTCATCACGGTTATACATTGAACTTGTAATTAAATACCAGGTTGATTACATGTTATCGTACATCAATAGCTTATTCCTTGTCTAATAATTGCTTAATCTCATGCCTTTCTGGCATAACATCGGATTTTATAAAGCTAATAACGATAGCCCACAAGACAAAAAACTTCGCAAGAAACAGATCTGTTAAAACCACCCATTTAATAGCATAAAATATAGTATTGGACATCATTTTGAATAGATGATCAATTAATGGATGATACGATATAAGTAATACTTGACTTTAAATATCATGCTATTTAAATTTACCGTGCCCAGCAGCATTGACGTCGAAATTCGCTGCTCGTCCTTTTATGAACACTCGTTGAAAGACAAGATAATAATTAAACAGCAGACTGATAAATAGACCCGCGTTTTTTTGTTGTTGGTATTATAAATTTCTCCTCTTTCCTCGAAATGTCAAGTGAAGAAGAGGCTTCATTTTCATTCAGTGAAAAGAAGTTGTTGGCAGACAATGTAAAGTTAATATCTTGGTGTCCAACAACAGATCTGGTATTACTGGTTTCGCCGACAAATATACTATCGCTTTACAGAAGTGGAATAACGATCACAAGGATTTGGTCAATACCGCATCAAACTTCGAGCGATATTAACATTGTCACTTGGAAACCTAATGGTTGGTATTTGATTTTGATTTTTTCTGTCTTGCTAAGTCTATTGTTTAAGGAAAGGAATTTGTCTTGGGCTGCAGTAACGGCGTTGTATACAAGGTTGATATAACCTACCATACACCTATAATATTACCCTGTTGGATACCAGAGGCTTCCCAGTCAGCTGCGCCGGTTCTTTCGCTTGCATGGGTTAACTATGAATTCAACAAGAAGCAAGTGGATATAGTACATGTTTCCACGATTTATTGGTTTTGCATGAATGCTTACCTCGTGTCTTCACAATAGGAGGGCTTTGACATTGAAGCATTCGATCTCGAATCAGCATTACCAAAACTGAGCCAAGAACCGCCTGAAGAGCCAGTGTTAGTAAACCAGTAGAAAAACTGACCCCAGTACCTAATTTATTTTGATAGATCACGAATAACAATAGGTAAACAAAAAAAGATAAAACTCCCGGTTGAGCCACTGCAGCAAAGCGAAATCCAGACATTATTATTCACAGGCGACAGTAAAGGAGAAATCCATATCATCCTGAATGGAATATACCCTATCGGATCTGTTAAATTAGAGGCAAAATCAAATCTAGAAGCTATCGAAATATCAGCAGCTCAGAATTTATCATCGCTGCAGATCATAACCAAACCTGAATCCATTGCACCATCCGAATTCATTTCATACACACTCGATACCCGAATATTAGACGATCGCAAAGAAGAGATCCATAGCGTATCTGAGATACAGACACAACTGAACTATTTCCTAGAGTATACGAAATGCACATTAGATGTTGCAAGACGACATCATGATGCGTTTTCTGGCTTTACCAGGAGTATATCAAGACAAGCGTCTTACTATATAACACACCACAACGGTACATTTTACATTTTTAAGAATAGCGTATAAATTCACCAAACTTTTCCTAGAAAATTCATCTGCAATGCCCGAGGTAGAGCTATTTGCGACACTTGCTACAGGAAATGTTACGGAATCGCTGCAGGAATTCTTTACGGAATACCTGTCTTCTCAGGTATAACACTTTGGTTGGTAAAAAGAAATTTATTGAGACTTTCTATTTCCTTTGTTTAGCGTATAAAACAATGGGAGACCAATGTCAAGCATGGGCATCATAACTCCCTGGTCATCATTTGTGAACACATTTTACCTGCATGTGAACGAATACAACTTCAACTTAGCAAATTGCTAGGTTACAGCCTATGGTAAGCCATACAGCCATCACTTTTATGCACACACAAACATTGAAGCATTCTCTATAGGACACAGCGCTATGGTGATTTCCTTCGAACTAACGAAGTTGAGAAGTGCATTACCAAAGCTCGTCATCTCGTGTTTGAAACTTTTCAGTACTCTAAATCTCTTGGTGATTTGATCAAGAGCTTTGATGCGTTTTCGAAATGGATCGCTATTGGTAAGGATCATTACGGAGCAGAGGACATCTTTGATGCTCTGATATTGACAAGCATTTAAAGTGTCTCAAAAGGTCTATGACCCCGAATCGGTTGAAATCGAACAACAATCTGGCTTGTGCGAAGAACCGGAACTCGTGGCTAGCTTTTTGGATAAGGATTTCGTTCGGGATAGCTTAGATGTTTATTTTAACGGGAAAGGTATGACTTTCAGATGTTGTATCAGCAATGGTTTCCCAACTGACATGTCCCTAGATAAGAATCTGATTTACTTGTTGTCTGATCTGTCAGATTGTTGTACGGAAATGCTGAAAAAACCATCTGAAACCGTGTCCACAAAAATAAAGATGGTGTCTACGAGTAAAGCTCGACTACATGGATTTTCCATCAAGGCACAGCCCAGAAAAACGATGATATCTTTCACTGGCGTAAGTGTACTCGGACATGGAATTGCAAACTTGGTAATTGACTGACTTGCAGATGGAAAATGCCATACAAACTATCTTCTATGCAATGCTGCAAACAGCACCAGAAACACAATGTATGTATTCGAGGGATTTGACAGACATTGTACTCAACAATCTTTTCATAGTGGTCATTCTCAAGAAAAAATTTGATGATTCAATACTGACATACGCCGCGTACAGGTTGGAAGGAAGTATAACTGATTTTGAATTTTTCGACGAAAAGGAGTTGGGTGTTCTGACACAGGTCGATCAAGAGACTACAGTATTGCAGGCTATTTCATTGACGGACAGTGATTTTCAAGTATTTACCAACGACAAAATAATCGCTTCCAACTTGCCAAATGTACGTAGTCTTAAATTGCAAGAAATGATTGGGGTCAAGTTGGGATGTAATGGTTCGCCTCGAAGACGAGTCTTGTGTGTTGCTGCTTCAAATGGCATGCTAAATGTATATTTCATGGATAAATCGGAAGAAGAAGAAGAGGAAGATGAGTAGACACAAGTATTTGTTAAATTTAAACAAGAGACAAGATGGCTTTTTCAATACGTGCATCTATTAGCTAGTTATGTATGCTTTATAGTGCTCAGATGTCGAGTCTCCTAGCTTTTATTGGTAATAATATAAGAAATATATGAATATGTAATACGAATTTTGTTTGAATATGATATATAGCATTAAAATACAAAAATACAAGAGTTTAATCGCCATAGTACGACCCGCTCATAGCACTTGAAGCGCGTTCAAGCTCCCATGCTGTTCTCAATTCTTCCATGCTGCTACTGCTATTGCGGTGAGATATCTTGGCCTGAGATGCACGAGTAGGGGTTTGAGATAGCCGATCAAAAACATTACCACCGTTGGGCGTACTTGCTCTGTTATCCATGATAGACATGCTCACAAGAAGAGGTCGCTTTGGCTGCGATTGCTGTTGCTGATAAACAGGATATCGTTGATAAGACATGGTGGCTGCAGGCTCATGATCGTGATCACTCAAATAGTTAATACTTGAATTACTGTGTGTCATAGGAGAACCATTCGTGCCTTTAAGCGAAAGTTCACGCAACGAAGCACGTCTGTTTGAAATTTTATGTTGCAAGTGCTGGGGCTGCACGGGCGGCTGGTGGACTGAAAATGCTCTTCTACGTACCGAGCTCTGTGTGGATGACACAGTAGGTGGACCGCTGCTGTTGATGTTCCATGAGTTTTGCGAGGACGAGAAATCCGATTGCAGAGATGCTCTACGCAGATGGCCGCTATGGATAGACGAGGTCGACGATTCGTGATCATTAGCATAGCGAGAAAATTCAGCAGGATTGACCATTGTCATGGAAATGGGAGATTCAGACCCTCCAGCCCGTTGCTGCCATGATAGACGCTTTTGGATCATATTATAGAATCGATCTGGAGACGGTGTTGAGTCCCGTGCTGGGTAGGTGCTGTTGCTTGTACGCATGGCGCCGCCCTTTTCAGACAGCGCAGCTGGAGCACGTACACTGGTGCTTGTAGGTGGACGTGTAGGGGACAGCATCAGGTTGGTTGTAGTGGTAGTTGATGCTGTGAAAGAGGGTATTGTGAGGGGTGAAGGGGGCGGTATCAAGCCCTCTGATTGTACACTAGATTCTGTGCTACTTCGTCTTTCGTAGCTTGCGGTCGATTCAGAGGCCCCATCAGGAGACTGATTCAAAAGGTATTCTGGTTCAGGCGTGCCGAGCATGCCTCGCAAACCGTCTTCATAGATCTTGTCAAAGATGGTGTTTCCGCTGTTCATGATGTAGTCTTCGATCTTGTTGTCAATGTTGTTGCCTATTTTACTACCGCCATTGTTCTTTTCTTCTAGTTTTCTGATCCTGCGTTCGTTTTCCACGGTAGTGGCAATAGCGGCGCGCTTCATGACGATTAGTGTTCGACGCAGATCTTGAACTGTCTTTTCCAGGTTTTGCATTGTCATTTGGCGGTTGCATTCGCTCATGCGGGCATTAGCAATGTCATCCACCAAGGCTTCAGTAATGCTTCGACATTCATCGGCTTCCAGTGTCTTGAGAAGTTTAATAGTAGCATCGTATACCATCTCAGGGGCAGCATTGGTTGGCACACTGTATTGCTCTTCGAGGGTATCCATGTCAGCCCATTCATCGCTGGGCACTGGGTCGCTCACAATGTCATCAGCAAATGTCACCTTTCTCTTTTCTTGATGGCGATCGTTGACATTGTCGGACGAGTGTGTAAGCATGTCGTCTGCTTCTCCAGCAGCTTCAGATTGTAGTGCTCTAATGCGAGCCGACAAATAAGATATCTCTGCCTCGATCAAGTCAATGCGCTCATCAGCGAGGTCAATAGCAAGCATGTCCATAGGCTCCCCTATCAGATCAGCTGTCTCCTTTTCATCCATGAAGATGCTCTTTCTTTCTTCCAGAAGCTCGAGCTTCTCAGAGGCAAGTCTTTCTCGTCTGAACAGCACTTGTTCCATTTCCACAATAGCCTGTTTTCCCTGGATAAATTGGTATAGCATCTTGTCAAGCAGTTGCTTCTTGCGCTCCACTCGCACATTTACAGGGATAGGGTTTTTTCTTTTGCGAAGCTGACGGAAGCCTGGAAGATTGCGCATACCACCACGACGCACAACAGCAGCAAAGCTGCCGCCCATAATATGAGATACATTGCCCAACAGTTGGTCGTCGAGCATGCCACCTTCGCGAACGGCCTTCTTGAGCATGTCAGTCAGCTGTTTCATCTGGCTGTTGTTGATGACGATTTCCTTTTCGCGACGCTTCAATGTCAATTTTTGAGCTTCGTGCTCGCGTTCCAGTCGGCTTCTGGCATGACTGACCTCAGTATACTGGCGCTGCATCTTGGATATCTTTCGCTCTTGCAAAGCTATCTGCTCGCGCACTCGCTCTGTTTCTTGTTTCATGCGCTTAATCATACGCTTCTTCTCGACCTTGAGTGTTTCCACATTGACGCGCAGAGATCGCAGCAGGGACTCGTGTTGATTTCGCGTAGACTGCATGTTCATGATGGTACGTGAGTAGTTTCGCTTCAAGTCATGAATTTCGACCACCAGCTGCTTCATCTTGTTTTCATACACGTGGCGAGTCTCGATCAACTGCTGTTTCTCCTTGAGCTGCATGGCCATGTCGGCGCGATTGGGGGCGGCTGCAAAGTTTGATTTTGTCTTGGCGAGTGCTTGGTCTCTGTCTTTCTGAAGCTCTGACAATTGCGCGTGTAAATTTGCTATCTTGTCGTCGAATTTCCGGCGCATGAAGGTATACTTTATCTCTGACTTTTCCAAGTGAGAAACCAGCTCTTCTTTAACACGAATGTCTGATTGGATCTGATGGAGCATGCGCACTAGCTGAGGGTTTTGTTTTTCTGCCACTGCATTGCTATTCTCGTTTTTCGCATAAGAATGTAGAGAAGAAGACGAGCCTGAGGAGTGTTCATCATCATCTAGTTTGGACGATCTTTTTATTGTTGCAGACTTGTGATCCCAAGCAGGCACTGTGAAGGCTTCCATCTCCATCAGCAGTTCGACATCATTTCTAGCCTGACGCTGACCATCGTCAATGGGGGAGGAGGTCAACGTGTAATTGCCTTCGTCTGAATCTGATCTTTCAATCTGGCTGGTCTTTTCGTACATTTCTTTCTCGGCTTTTTCAAACGCCTCAAGTTCGTCTTCCCAGAACTGAGCGGCATCTTCCATGGGCTTAATCAGATCAAGGACCTCCATGCCTTTTTGAATTTCAGCCCTGGCTTTGGCAATGCTCTGTTTGATATCATCTTCAGCGACAAGGCCATCTTCATTGACAAAACCCTCATCGTCGTCATCAACTTGATCAGTAAACGCACTGTAGCGGTGGTTTCTCTTCTTTTTATGGGCGGTTCTAGAACTTGAGCTCTGCGACATGACAGGATTACGTCTAACAGGACGTTTACCAGATTTACGAACGGTGACAGTGGAGGTCACAGTGCTTGAATTGGCAGAATGGGTCTTTGATTTTCTTGGGCGGCTGTTGCTAGCACTGCCGTTTCCATTGTTGCGACGGCGACGACGAGCAGACGACGACGAAAAGTTTTTTTCAGGTCTGTGGAAGGAGCTAGTTGTCCCTGAAAATGACAGTGGAGTTGTTATAGTCTGCATGCTGGCAGATTTTGTGCTTTCAAGAAAGGTTAATCTATCACGGGTGTCGGAGAGCTCGTTCGTGAGGTCTGAAATGGTCTTCTGATACTGAGCAACTAGTGGATGCGTCTTGAAAGGACTGGGTGTAACACTGGTATCACCTTCAGCAAGGGAGGTGTTGCTGTTCTTTATGAATTCACCCAGTTCTCTCTCCATAACCATGGTATCACGCTCACTGGTGACTTGGATCAGATTGGTAGACATGTCCTGGACGCGATCTCTCAGTCGTGAAACTTCGGCTCTGAGAGCACGGACTTCATCATCACCCTGCACGGATGAGCTGACGCCGCCATAAGAGTGGTGATGGGCTCGGCTTGCTGTTCTGTCTCCCGAGACATTTTCTGCCCTCACCGATGCAAGTTCGATTCTTAGCCTTGCCAACTGGGCTCTTAGCTGGTTGACTTCGATAGAAGAGCCAGCAAAGTCTTGATTGATTGTCACTCTGTTTTTGATGTTTCTTGCGCGATTGGCATACTTTAGAGTGTTTAGTGTCTCCATAAAGTTTGAGTCAGATGGAGAGACACATGCAAGCATGAGGGTTTGACTATTGCCACCAAGCGAGTCTTGCAGAAGACGGGTCAATTTACTATCACGATAAGGCACATGAGACGTTCGCCTGGCTTCATCGCCCAAAGCAGAAATGACATTGCCGAGAGCCAGCAGCCCCGAGTTGATGGAAATGCCTTCTTTGGCCCTATCTCCTTGTGCATTTGTGCGTTTCAACTAATACAGTAGAGCGGAAATATTAGAGTTGTTTACATTGTTTGTTGTGTTTACTTTACTCTTTCTGAACCTGCTAAGTCCACAAAATGAAATTTACTGGTGATCGAAGGCTCCTGTGCTGATTTTTGTTGCTTTAAAATGACGGAAAACACAGCATGTGATCGAGACGATACCGTGTTCATTTCTGTTGAGCCTGTAGTGCGGCAAAGAGAACCTCTTGCTAGCCATGAAAGCAGTTCTTCAGGGCTGCAGCAACGTTCTTCACGGACACCGCTCCAGTATATGTTGCCTGCAATATCTTCTCGGATAGTTACTTCGACGCTTGTGCTGACGGGTAGTGGCACTCCACTTTTTCTCTTTGCAGCAATGGGCGTGGCAGCAGCAGCAGCTTGCTGTTGGAATTGTGGGCTCAGCAGGTCGATCAACTCTTCGTTGTATAGCTCCAAGAATGATACATAGACTTCGTACTGAAATTCCTTGTTGGATTCGGAACGTTCTTCCAAGTTTCGGAATAGGTCAACAATACAGCGTGGCACGATACCTGTCAAGTTGTACAAGTTATGAGAAAAAAAAAGGGGGAGTATTTGTGGCCCTTAATCATACCTTCGTGCTCAGGATTCACTGCACTCTCAAGGCCGGTACCCATACTAAAGGTCTTTCCTGAGCCAGTTTGGCTGTGTTACATTTGTTAGAATCGTGTTACTTTGCTTATGTATGTGTACTTACCCATAAGCAAGGATAGTAGCATTGAAACTGGTAATATTTGTATACGTGTTAAAGTATGAGTATTTCGACCATCATATGTTGTTGTTTGTTTATTTATTCTATTACCCCTCAATGAATTTCTCTAGTAATGGCGATGCTGCTGTTTCATAAACTTGCTGCTGTTTGGAATCAGTATTAAACACATAATCATATGTAAATGATTTGTCTGTGCCCACTAGGATTTGTGGCTCATTTGGTATAAAGCTGATACACTCTGTACAGTTTGATAGCTCCTCTTTTTCTGTTAGAGGCCTGACTCGAAGCCCAACTCTAATCAAAAGTTTGTAATCAGCTATCGGTCTATATCTATTTGGCCATTGGGTCGTTATTATACCTCACAGCAGTTGAAGTCATGGCAAATGACAATGGTGTTGAAAGAAATCGATTGGATAGATGTGAATATCTTTTGGTTGAAATAAAAAAGAAAAGAGATAGAGAACAGATCTAAAATAAGATTTTTTTATATGAAGTATTACACAAAAAAAGCATTAGTAACACAGGACGTGCAACAACACTAAAAATACGTCGAATATGCTGATTTTTGCAAAGGTCTTTTGAGGTAAAATCGGCATTGAGCTCCATTTCGTCGTATACCAAAGCAACTTCAGAATGGAAAGCTGGCAAACTTTTCCTACAGGTGGAAACAGACCATTGGCACTACAAGGGCTTTATTTCATCATCAATCGATCGACAATAATAAATCGTGATTTTACCGTATGAGCCTTCTACATTTACACAGCCCACCGTTGTCCTGATATACAGTGTATTGTCTAACAAAGTCTATTCTGATATATAGCAGAAATAAGCTAAACCTAAATTACCAAGGCATATCTACCATGTACATTCATTTTGGAAACTTGACATAAAAGTATGCCCTGTCAATTTAACCAAGAGTGGCAATTCCGCTCAGGGCAGGAAAAAAAAGTTGACAACACCATTCAGATGCAGATGCAATAGTGGACACTAAGGGGGCCCCTGGGTACTTGTTACTATCATGAAGTGTCTCTGTAAATTCTGCACAGGTGCAGGCAATGGTTTGGCTTTTGAAGCTTTCTTTAAGCTAATTATGACGAAATCAATGCATTTGTTTGACTGCAGAGATGAAGCCATGTCCAAGTAAGAAAACATATTTTGCTGACAGATATGAGAAAAAACAAGATTACCCCTTGAATGTTGTTGCATATTACTGTACACCTTTACGATACACCAAATGCAGTGTAATTACACATCATATCATGGGTTCTCTCTATCTATGCATGATGGCCATGTAACAGTCTGATCATTCGACTGGAGTGCTATATATTATACGTATGAAAGACGGAAAACGGAGTGTTTTATCTTTTGCTAGCATGGATCTCATTATATGGTTTCTCAAGGCAAAGAGTATGATGCTTTATACGTTTTGGAGCGACACGATAATCGCAGTACATATTCTTTACTCTTACAGTCAAGCTGGTAGGGTTGAAAAAAGCAGATTTCGATCTATTACATTGAGTGTATTAGTTTTAATGTAATAGCTGTTTTAAATGGCCAAGGCGTTAACTTTGGTGGGAAGTGCTTTGTGGTGATTAATTTGAAGCGTGTTTTCTGCTAATAAGGCTTGGGCGTTTCCTTGTCGGTTTGAGACTTTTGAGAATCTTGAGGAAATTAAGCACGGCTGCTTGATTGCAGTTCTAGATTCCTCTCTTTCTTCCAGTGTTCTCTTGCTTTAGACAAGACAAGTTCTTACATCTAGTAATACACTAGCAATTAGGAGTCAATCCCATTTCTTTTATACAGGTTAATAATAATATGCTAAAGCCTAACAAAACACGAGCTTTTTAAGCTATGGTTTGGTCTCGAGAGCGCGCAATTCATATTTAATGATAGAGGCATGCTTTGCTCATTAGCTTTGTTGCTACATGGAAAATATGAAAACCAAAACGTCTCATACTTGAGCTCTACAGAGTTGGCCGAGAGATCCATAAAACTGAAACTCAAACTCCTTCAATCAACGGCTTTTCTCTTGTTTTTGTTTGACGAGCTTTCTTCAAATTAACAATAAATGCCAAATAGCACACCTAACTCGCGCTTCAATGCTACCATCATAAACATCCACTCGCCCGACGACGAAATACACTCACCCAGCCAAGACGATTCATTTCGTCGCACGTCTAATGTGTCAAAACAACAGACGCCCAAGCCGTCTCCAAAAGTAGAAGAGTACAAGAAAATAATACAGCACATCATAGGCAAAATACTCAAGAGGAAAAGACCCCCTACTGCCTTGTTCCATCTCAGTGAGCTATGCAGAACAACACAAGTGTCAGACCAGTTTGAAAACGATGATACGATCGACCTTTTGATGCAGCTGCGATCTGCCTTGATGGTCTGCCATCAGGTTGGACTGAGTGCGCAAGTGCTGATGCAAGGTGAGCGCACACCGACAACATCGCCAGCTTCGTCTAGAGCAAATTCGCCAACACCTTCACCTCGAACTGCAAGTCCAGCTCGTTCAGCGGATGGAGCATCGTCGAACGGACCCAACATGATATCTACCAAAGATAAGAGATCCGAATTCGAAACGATTTTATACGTACTGAGCGACCTAGTCCTGAACGACAGTCGCTTCAAAACGGCAAATCCCAAGCCGTCTCGACCGCCCTTTACAATGCAGACAATTTTGATTGACATTGCACTTATTCTTGTGCAGATTCGCGACGATTCAGCTGGATTGTACCATATCGGCACCGTCTTTCTGCCTGCGTTTGAAGCGTTTTCTGACGGTAGCATGCTGGGGAAGCTGCTGTCGTTGTTCTTGGATAGCTTGTTGCCCAAGTTAATCAAGTTGAAAGACGAGCCCAAGCCACGCTCCTCAAATCTGCAAAAGGCTGCCTCGAAAGCAGATGTATCCAGTAAGTTTATAGCACACATGAAAAGCTGGTGTATGAATACTAAAAGTCTGTAAAGAATACATGCATAAAAAATCGCAAAATAACCAAAATACACCCACCATCAATATCCATAGCCCAGAACCAGATCTGGCAGTCGATACCCCAATGAGAATGTCACATCTCACCATCGATACTCGCCCTTACTCCATAGAGACAGACGCGCTATCATCGCCGTATTCGCCTGCTGCCACAAGCAGCGCCCACAATAGCATGCAAGGCCAGCCGGGCACAGCCATCGCCGAGTATCATGCTTATGCATTGTTTACGCCGCTCTTGTTCTTTATGATCCAGTACTTGGACCCCTATCTAGCAGCTCAGCCCACCAAAGCACAGCAAGAAAATCTCAGCTTTTCGCTTACAAAACAAGCCAATTCAATTCACAATTTTCACCGTGCACTGTCTTTTATGATGAGCTGCAAGCCCGATCTTTACCTGGACATCCTCGATGTGATTTCTCGCAGCAGCTCAGAGGTCAAATTTCGGGCTTGTCAGATATTATTTAACTACTATTTTGTGAGCGCAGGACATGTGATGGTAGCAGATCCGTTGCCTTTATTAGGCACCCGGGAGGAGCTGGAAGTGCTGGATCTTCATAGAGAGCAGCAGGAGTATGAAGATCAGCGGCAAAAGAACCACCAGTACAGCAGCAATCAGCATCAGCCGTATCCACATCAATCGCAAAATGGTAATCACCGCCCTCGTACCTTGCGCCATCCAAGTGGGGCTGATTCAATAGAAGAAGACTCGATTGAAGATCACCATGCTTGGTATCCGCACATGTTCGATTCTCCACCAAGCCAGAGCATGTATAATGCAAATGAAAGTTCGAGTAGCAACAGCACATTTCCGCTGATGGTGCACGACGACATGAACGAGGCATTTTGTAAAGAGTGCTTTAAACCTATACAAGGGTTCGGATTGCGATGCTTTCAGTGCAAAGGAAGTGTGCATTATAACTGCTCCAATTCGGTAGCTGATATGAAAGAGCAAGGCATCATGTTTTACGTCAAAGCTGGAGGCATTCAAAAAGTCGTGACGCCGCAGTACTGCAATATACCACCACAGCCTCGATTTCGTGATATGGTGAATCGAGGCATTCTGAGCTGGACGACCAAGTCGGATTCCTCTCGAGTGGGGCTGCTTGGCCATAAGTTTCAGCTAGTCAACTTGTACACTCTCACCATTTGTGCATGCTGTGGGAAGCCTCTGTGGGGCATTTCACAGCAAGGATATCATTGTACAGAGTGCAATCGATTTGTGCATTTTCAGTGTCTCGCGCATGCAGAAGAGCGAAACGGTTTCAGCAGCAGCGGCCATTTTCAAACATGTGTGCCGTACCAACCCCTGCTGGAAAGCGATATTCAGATATCACAGTCTGACTTGTCCAACGACTTGTGCTTGCATTATGGAGATGCAATGCCTACAGACGCTGAATCTATCGAAGGCAGGAGCTTTGAAGAAGTGGGTACGATACTGAATGTGCTGATGTTGCAAGATCATATTTTGCATTGTGGGTTTGCGGCTGGCTGTATACTGATTACGCATGGATCCGACGACCCTCTATTACCCTCAAAGGACAACCAGCATGAGGACGATCCAGCCGCCGATGCACCGCTCTTTAAGCTCAAAACCCAACCATCTCATTGTGCTGTCCTGACAAGAGCCATCAAATTTTGCTCTGGTTATCTATCATCGGGAAAATGCTTTGGATCTGTGTTCCTCACAGATTTTTGTGGCAATAAACCAAGCACAGTGGATAAATTTGTGCTTAGCAAAGAGGAGTATCTTGGCCACCTTGGCGCAATGATGAAGTGCTTGATGACTTCGTTTTCGAATGGAGCCAAGATTACGGCAACTCAACCAGCAGCAGCATCGCCTATTCCACCGACTAACACAGCAGCAGATAAAAGGAAGTCAGCCGGCGATTCCCGCGGCTTCTTGCAGGTGTCTCCTAATTCTTTCGCTGCCAATTGGGAAGACGAGGACGATGACTTTAGCGAAGGACACGCACCCAACGAGAGTCTGGACCGATCTGTTCTCTTATCATGGCTCATGACCAACTTGAATTTTAAGAGTCGAATAGCAGCAGAGATCATGTTGCAGCAAATGCGAAATTTAGGGTATTTCGAGCGCTTTGACGCCTCGCCCATGCTGTTTCCAAATGACGGCAGCAAAAAGGATCACGAAAGGCCCGTGCAGGTCATTTTCCCAATTCCTTACGCCATTGACTGCTCTGCCAACGTAGAGTCGCTGATAAACACGATTGACGCATGTCTGCAAGATATTGATCTATCCATCAATGAATGTGGGCTATTGCTGCTAGTGAGGAGATGTTGGCCAGATCCGTTCATGTCGACATACACGCAGAGACGTTTGGTGAATGCTATTGTGGGCTGGATTTTTGATGAAGACGAACGTCTTTTGGCTCTGCACGCGGAATTGACATCGAGTAAGAGCCCTCATGTGCATGCTAACAAACAGCAGAATAAATGGGCACAAGCAGCTTTGCTATCCCGGATGAAGGGGGGAAATCGCACTGCAGACCGCAGTAGATTGAACACATTCCATCGAGCAACCACATCAGGCGTCAGCAGCGGGGCAAGCAGCATCTATGTCACTACCCGTGCCGCCCTGAGAGATAGGTACATTATGCGATGGATGGCAACGGTGCATGGTATGGACAAGGAGGCTTATACAAATATCCTGTTTGATGTCATGGAAGAGCTTGTGGATAACAGATATGAAGTTTCCAGCGTTCCAGGCTGGGGAGAGGCTTACGATACAAAGGTAATTGGCCCACCAGAGCACGCTTTACCAAAAGGACGCTAATAAATTGTATATAGAGACATGTCCTGCAAAAATATGAGCAACTAATCGGCTATATCCTCAAGCTAAAGACAAACGGCCTTACTTTCACGTCCTTGGATCCTATCCTACAAAAGTGGCTTGAGCAAACCCACACTGAATTCAGTCATCTCGGTATCCTGAAGGTAAAGCAGCTATCAAACGTGCGTAATATACTTGTGTACTCATGTTTCACGTCAGGAAAAAGAGCCTGTGGATATTCGACATTTGGCAAAACTGTGCACTACCAGACTTCCATTATCCAAGATATCTGGCGCTTCTGCTGATGTAGCCAATCCAATCGACATTATTTTGTTTCAGTTCGACGCTGGAGATACACAGAGCATCGATCGTGGCATGCGTTGGCTGACGCTGGTCACACATTCAGGGTAAGTTGCAGTGGAATAATTGATCCCCTCTCAACAACAGGCTTCTTTGTTAGGACTGGCATCCCATCCAATGTGTTGGCTCATATTGCTCGATTGATCGTTGCAGCTCGTACTCCACTGGATATCACAGCGGAATTTGTCAAGATTGTGTGGTTCCAAGCTGTCAACGGCTTGAATGCACCGACACCCCGTGCAGCAGTGATTGACGTTATCGGCTATTTGAACGAAATTGCGTTAGAGACCCTCAAAGTAAACAACGAAAGCCAATCCTTGTCTGACGAGAGCCTGACCAGCAGTCAGACGTTTATCAAGTATTCGGCCGCGCTGGCTTGCTTTGCTTACAGCTGTCCGGTCAAGAATATTGATGAGCTCGGCATTGTACCCCACGCGGGTTATCATGCAACAAATCAACCGTAAGTTGCACCACTATAAAACCATGGATATCTGCTGACAACAGTTATATCACAGACATAGTAAAAGAACATCAGTCACTGAGAGCTCTGTCATGCTGCAGGCCGATGAAAAGACGCCATTAATCCGCTGCATGCTGGTTTACCTGCAGTTTGACCAACTGAATGTTCGCCAAGACATTATCAAAATGTTTTACGGCCTATCATACTGGGGATCTTGTATCAGCAACAAGGACGAATTCGTTACAAAATGCATGCCTCAACTCATTCCTTCGTAAGCTGTTTACAACGCAAGAGACGTGCGTCAGTCTGATTGACTTGTTTTGTGCTAGAATTTGGGAATTGCTCACGCCCACTTACGATCATTTGAGTGACATCAATCTGGGTCTACTGATGAAGCTGATCAGCGTTGATGTCCGCTACCTCCAGGCCTGTGTATTCAAAATATTTGAAGACGCCAACTGGGAAGTCAGGTAAAGTTGATTTACGGTGGAACCGCAATCCGCTATTGACACGGATAGTAGATATCACGGCCTCGACAATCTGTTTGGACTATTCTCGAAAATGGATGCTGCATTCCAGACAGAGTGGCTCACCCTGCTTTCTCACCTAGGCCCTGTATTCAGTTATTTTGTTGGGTGTCTATGGGACAAGGAGGAGTACGTAAGATCTAAAGCGTATGCTTTGATTCGAACATTTGGTACCTTGCATCTACGATCAGCATTTCGCTGTTGGGAGGCCTACTTTTTGACAGCGACTGATAGACAAAAAATGTCGCTTGTGAGCTTGATGACACAACTGAATGCGCTATTTCCGGATTGGCAGGTACTTCAATGGGAGTCTCTGCTAGAAGCTTTGGAAAACAAGACACCTGTCGATATTCTGGACGAGTACACCCGCTCGCCGTCGTCTGTGGAGCAAGAGATGGCCAAGGATGGCGTGGATATACCTGGTCCTGAAAGTTCCAGCCGCCACGACCAAGTATCTGCGGAATCTGAGAACGTCAAGGTCTTGATGCTGACATTGGCTCTGCAAATGTTGAGCAATCATCTCAGCATAGAACCCGCGCAAATATCTCGGCTCAAGTTTATTCTGGTGCAGCAAATGGGCTTCCAAAGATGCCAACTATTCAACGAGGATGGCGAGATCACCGTTGAATTTGGCATACTTTGTTATAATCCAAAGGATCCAGCGCGTGTGGCGGTCATGGTTTCATGTGTTCGCGGGTTAAAAAAAATTATGGATAGTTTTGCTCCATTGCCCGCCGAGACTGTGGCTGCCATGGCATCTGATTCTCTTGAGCAATCCAGGATGAACTTGTCTGAAAACAGTAGCCCAGGCGTACATTTTATTGACGTTGTGCTCAAGATGATGAACTCTGGAGTTGATTTGCTAAAGCTGGGCCATATGACGCTGAAGGCCTGGCTTGAAATTGTGCTGATTGTTGTGTACAAGGTAATAATTACAGTATATGCGATGCACAAGTTGACTCATGCCAATGGTAGCACAATATACTAGAGATAGAGCATGAGCAGCACATTGTTATATGCATGAAACAGATCATTGACCTCCTTACCGAGGATATTAGCGAAGAAAACAAGCTGCTTATACTGGAGATCCTTAAGTGCCTTTTGCGTCGGTCTGATCATCTGACAGCTATGGTTCTATCCAAGCAAATCTTGGCCTTAGGTAAACTGATGACTAAACTGGGAGTCCGCAACTCTGAGCCTGTGTATTTGAAGGCCAAGCAGTTCCTCAAGAGTGCGTTCTTGCGGTTTGCGGTGGCCGGCTTGTTTGTCTTGATGTTCAAGAACCAAACAGTATCAGATTCCAGCGCTGGAGATGTTGATCTCTTCTTTGTTTTACGCACTGTTATTGATCCAGATGATGTGATCCCGGATGAAGACGTACGAGGTGAAGTTATCTACCTACGAGATCAGCCTGTGCGTGATGTGTTGGACAAGCTCATGAAGCAGCAAATGGAACGTAAGGCTTTCTCCACAGTCCTGCACAATACGAGCCGATATATTGAAACGGTGCACACGCACCCCTACTCTGAAAACATTTTGAACGACTATGCCGTGTTCATCAATGCCCTGATCAAGCACACTGCTGATTGGAGACGATCTGATTGGAATATCAATCCTGTATTTACCATGTCCGCAGTATTATTGAAAGAGCACCCGTACCATCATTCTATTCTACTGCCTCCGATTCAAGCCATGTTCAAGCACGGCCTTTCTAATTGCGCTCTGCAATCGGAATCTGTGGTTAAGTTGATGACCGCCTATTCTGCTATTGCGTCCGTCCCAGGCGCACAGCCCAACAATATCTTTATCGACATCATCATTGATGAGCTCAAGAATACCATTTCCTTGGTGTCAAAACCCAATAAGGATACGTTGCTGTGCTTGCTCCAACTCGTTCTTTGGGACATTAAACCAAATGGCGAAGAATGGTATACCAAGATTGAAACTTCTATACTAGGCGAAGCGCCATACGGACATAGGCGGGTTTCCTTTTTTGCAGGAAAATTGCTCTATTTACTGCCATTTTCTGTTGGCTTCTTGAAAAGAGCATTTACTAGCCAACAATTTACAAAGAAAGATTTCAAGGTGTATAGCTGCGTCGCACAATTAATTGTTGCAATGTGTCTCAAGGACCCTAAACTGATGGTTATTATATTTGGCTACCTAAAGGTATGTGCTCATCGTAAAAAAAAAAAAAAAAGGGGGGGAAACGTTAATCTCAATTTCCATCTTAGCTTGAGGAAGGAGCTGAATGTCTTCGATTCTTGAATTGGTTCATACTGACATTACTCAAGGAAAATTCAGACAACTTATTATACGACATGCTTGGCTACGAGATTGTTTTGACCGAGCTCTTGGTCCGCACATTCAATACGGTTGAGGTGGATTTTCATACGCCAGACCTTAATTTTTCCTACCATCCGTCCAGCGAAAAATTGCTGCTTTGTTTCTTGCTGCTGAAATCCTACGTCTTGTTGAAATTAAGGAGCGGAAATGTGAATAACAGCAATCCTACAAAGACGCAAGCTTTAAATCCCATCTCATTTTGGTTGACTTTATGGCCAGCACTACGTCGTTTATTGGACTTGATTGAGCCGTCCACACTATTTATGGTACGTATACTATCAAGACACTGGTAGGAGGAAATATCTAATGCTAACTCTATATTAGTCTGGCAACGTGGGGTTGCCTGTTTGGAACATGTTTCTATCTTTACTGCAATTTTTGTTCGTCTCACGAAGTGAAGTGGTCATGATCAATGCTTATGAATGGAGTGATTTACTGGACGATCTGTTGAAAAAGGTAAGTTGGGACAGTTAGCAGCATAAAGTGTATAATGATATAAAGATCTTTCTGATATTATGTAGCTAACTGAAGATAATTACCATATATCGCATCAAGACAACGGCGGAATGGACCATGTCATCTCACTAGATGATTTCCAAAATCAAGTTACAAAGTTAAAAGCAATGTTTGATGTCCCTCCCATTGAGGTTCCTGCTGCAACAATGATAAACCAGCTTTTCTTAGAGATGCGCGATATAATGCGATTGCAGGCAGAAAGTATGCAGATGCAAGGAAACAATCGTGCGCTTTTGCAAACCATCAACACAAAATTTTAGGATGGTGATGAACACAAGGTCCAAACGATAGTGGTAGATGTTAGTTTCCCCAATCCAGTTTATTTCGCATTGAATTTCGACATGACAGGCGCATCCTTGGTGAGCCCTGAAAGAAATAAAAAATTCTGTTCAACAAGCTTTACTATAATGCTGCATTTTTGCTTGTTCTCCATCAAACATCATAACTGTAAGAAGGATGATCCCTTTGATAAAAATGGGGTCTATGCAATGAGTTGTGCTCGACCCGATTATATTCTCTCCAGCGCTGAAATGATTCAAAAGATAATTTCATATAAAGCTTACGCCTCTTCTTCTCCTAAAGCATTGATATTTGTGATGTCTCGAATTCAGGCGATAAACATATTACACTCTATTATGTTTTCTTATAAGATGATGCACATTAGCAGACTTTATTAATTCATACAATATAATTATTATATAGTAATAGTAGTAATTAGTAGTATCGTAGTTATTTTAAATTAAGAGAGAGGAAGAGAGAGAGAGAGATGCTTGCAAAGAAAAATCCATGTATATTACACAAAGGCTAAACAATTATGATGGCTCATTGTTCAGTCCATACAACACAGTAGCAGAAATAACAATACCAGTTCCAGTGATAAATAAGATGGATGGCTGAAAATCCAGCAGATAAAAACTAATGATGCCTGATAAGATGATGGATATACTGGTCGCAAAGCCCTTTAAAATATTATCAGCATATTTGACCACCAAAGAGACCAGCAATCCTCCTAAAGCTTGGTTGATCACGACGAACCAAGTCAAAGCATTGTAACCTTGGAACATGCCTTGTTTCCTGATAGAGCTAAAATCAGAGGCAATCATGCCGATAAACGAGAAAGACGCTCCGCACAGACCTAGTTGAATGTTTCTGATCCACATGGAAGTAGACGAGGTTTTGAGTATTTTTTCAAAATAACAGCCAGCAAAACCAGAGGAGACGCAGCTTGTCAAGACAGCCAACAGACCCACTAAAGGCCTCTGGCTATTGCCGTCAATATTGGAGCATGTAGTTTGGGAAGACGACACACTTTCCGCTTGGACAAGTGTGACACCTATCATCAATAGTACCAAGGCCAGCCAATTTTCTCTGTTTAACGACCGGCCAAGCAACCATACTGAGAATGCAGCAGTCGACAGAATCTTGAGCTGGTAGGTTACCTGAAATGTAGCAGCTTCTAGATTGCCAAGTGCAATGTAAAGCAAGTTATTTTGCAGTGCATAGAGACCGCTTGGGACCAGCATTTTGGCAATCTCTCGCGGTCTGTGGAATATTTCGAGGTAGAGCAGATGAATGCAGCGTCGATAGGAATTTCCTTCGACATGAAGCATGTATAAACATGCCACGATTTTGATCAGTTCAGCCATAAATACGGCTGTCGACGCAATGTATAGAGGCTGATCAGGTTGTGTTGGCGTCCGAGAATATCGCATTAGCAGGACCAGCATGCTGTTCTGCACGACGAGAATGATAAGTGATAGTTGTTTTGGATTGAGGCCAAAGAATAGAGGTTCAGTGGCGCCTAGTTTTTCAATATTTTAGCTTTGCAGTGTGGTTTTCCGTGGCTATACCTTTACCAACAGCATGGCTCCTATTTGATAAAGGCAGCTCGTGTTTCTTTCTGAACGATCTTCTCGATGGATAATACGACGACATCATACAACATGAAGACAAAACAAGGATCAATTTTATTGTGAAACAATTCATTGAGGAAAAAAAAAAAAAAAATAGAATAGGTTTTTAATTGTCTTTCTTCTTTAAAGCGTCGGCATAGCTAAAAGGTGTAGTGGTAGGTGGTGTTTCCTTGGTGAAGATTTGCGGTTTTTGCTCATCCTCGTTAGTAGATGCTTCTACTTTTGGTGCTGAGTTTTTAGGTGTTTCTGCTACTGTAATAGGCTTTTTGGGTCTAGCAACAACGGTTGATTTAACAATTTCTGCTGCAGATCTGGTCGGTGGTGTGAGCGATGATTCTTTTGCTGCTGCTGCTGCTGTTTCTACCAGTGTTGGCGAGGATGGCGTTGGCTGTTGGTTTGGCAGTGGAGGGAAATGAGTTGGCTTCAATTCAACTATAAAAGAGTTGGTACACACAGTCAGCATTCAAAAAAGGCTCTTTTCATTTTACCTTGTTCTTTCTCTTTGGACTCGTAAGCAGACTTGTTGCTGCCTTTCTTTTTTTTGTTATCTATTTTACCTCCACCTGCATAATGTATATTTGAATCGGATTCGTGCTGTTGGCTATTACTATAACGACCTTTCTTGATATTATTTCGTTGCTGCTGTGGTTGTTGGAGTGGCTGCTGCTGATGATGGGCTTTTCGTGGCAGTGTGAGCTGCTCACCACTGAGGGCTTGGTTTCTATTATTGTTTGTGGCAAGATTAGCATTCGTATCCTGTTTCGTATAACTTTGCTTTGTAGTAGTAGTATTAATATATGTAATATTGGTTGTTCGATGAGAAGATTGATTAGTATTGCTGTTGGGAAATCTGTTGTGGTTTTTGGTATGGCTATTTTGCTGATGCTGATATTTGTTATTCTGATAGGGAGGCTGGTGTCTTTGGTATGTAGATTTTTGTTGTCTTTGAGATTCATTCAATCCTAGGTTACTCATCCCAGTTTCTACGCTGTCTGTAGCTACACTTCCGGTGGCACTTGATACGGATTCATGTCGATGGTATCTTGGTTTATTCTGTCCAGCATGTGGTGATCGACCGCCTGCTTGAAAATTTCTCTGATTTTCATGGGTGTATCTGCCTTCAGTCCTAGTTGCAAACTGCTGCTGATAGTGCTGATAGTGCTGATGGTGGCTAGTGTTGTACTTTTGTTGTTGTTGCTGCTGCTGTTGGCTGTTGCCATTGTTATACCGAAATGCCTGTTGTCCATAATTTGCTCGCTTACTGTTATGGTTATGTGGCAGAAAAGAAGGATAGTAATAGTTGACACCATTGCTGGGATATGTATACATGGGCAGAATCTCAGGCAAGAGTACCGGTGGCAGTTGCGATGTGCTGGTTGCCATTTGATCCTGTTGTTCTTCTGCTTTAATATTTTGATTTGTAAAAGGAGTATTAGAAGCCGCAGCAGCGGAAGTACGGCTTTGGCTGCATTAAAAAGTTATCAGCAAAAATCAACCTGGGGATAAACAAAACAAACACAAGACTCACACTTGTAACGCTGGTTCAGATTTCATTCTTGCAGCAATTGCCTGACATTTGAATGACTTTCCCCGAACACTATGCAATAGTTTCAAAGCATCATCTTCTGATTCAAAAGTGAAATACCACATATTCCCAGTGTCTTGCTTTATCGATTGGACAGGAGGTGAGTTCAGCTCTTTCAGTAATTCCTCAATTTCATCTCGCGTGCATTCGGGCACATCTCTTAAAATGACTGTATTTCGTTGCACTGATAAATTAGGTTTTACTTTGGTTCCTGATTCATCAACAGTGACTGCCGAAGAGTCTCGTAGTGTTTGAATGATTAGAGGCAAATCAGTTGTCCATTCACGGACACGCCTAAAATTGGCTACAAGTGATATTGGGACGTATAGCTCAGAATCCATTTGCGAGACTAATTGAATAGAAGATTAAATAACTTGTTAGGTCGATGTAAATCAACTTTACTTACCCAAGAAAGTATCATTGACTAGATTTTGTCTGTGGTAGTGGGTATATTAGATCTTTTGTATTGTCATCATTTTCACGCTCATGCCCACTTTACCTGGAAAAGTAGAATTCCAATTGCTTTTTCAAATCGATGGGTTTATCTATGTAGTAGCTGTGAGTCTATTGATGTCAGCATAACGCTGTAAATGCCTTTACTTTGATCGGAGCTTGAGGATCTTCTGGTGTCTACAGAGCTTACATTATTCATGCTTTCATCATGCACAATGATTTCTAAATCTTCATCGTCACGCGTAGCAGGAATGGTAGCAGCAGCACTATTTGCGTTCTGGTCAATTGAGGGATAGTAGATGGTTGATGCGGGGTAGTAGTAGACATAGGGCATTGGATAATCAGGCTTTGTTGGCTGATTTGGATAGTATCGCGAGTAGTCATCTCGATTACTATTGTTGTACTTGGTGTAATTTGCTCTCGTTCTGTTGCTGTTGTTGTTGTTGTTGTTGTTTTTGTTGTAGTGATGGTGTTTCTTTCTATTGAACTCTTTTTTGCTGTAATTAACAGCTACAGGTATACGCTCTTCAGCTGCTGCTGCATGCTCATCTTTTGCTTGAATTTTTGGCTCAATATTAGGTACAGTCATCTGGAATAACAAACAACAGTTAACCTCCAACATGATGAATAGCATCTTACGACTTGCCTTTCTCTTCTCTCCTTTGATTACCCACGCAGAATAATTTTTCAAAGATACACAGTAATTTCAGACTACAGGGAAAAAAAATTAACTGCGGATACTATTGATTAGCAAAGATAAGAAAGAACAGAAAGAAAGAGAACGAGTGTGGAAAAAAGAAAAAATATTAAATAAGCATGGCCCGTTTCGTGAGTAACCAAATATAATCCATGAAATTTTGCACATTTTATAGGAGTTTTTTAAGCTTTTTCTGCCCAACATTTTCTCTGAAATGCAGGAGCTTTTTTTTTCTTCTTGTGAATTGATTGCTTGACTCTATCCTTCTACATTCAATCCAAACTTTTACATGTATACGCACATTCATCAACACAGATGAATATAACAAAAAGCTAATGTTATATGTGATTGGACAAGGTTCTCGTAGTTGTAATTTTTTTTTTTTTTTTTTACAATTTGATAGTATGTAATCGAACCCCCTTTTTTTTGTATTCATTTCTTTCCTCTTTTTCAATTCGCAATATCTTGGTAATGACAGTCATCACAGAAGAGCTTAAAGCTAAAGCAGAGGAGATCAAGAATGAGGCTAATGTGTGTTTCAGAGGTGAATATTAGCGACTTCAAAAATGTACCCTAGTATTAACGTATTTCACAGAAAAACGTTTTCCTGCTGCTATTGAGAAATACACTGAAGCCATTGAAATTAACTCCAATGTAGCTTCTTACTATACAAATCGTGCGTTTTGTCATTTGAAGATGGAGTCATATGGCTATGCTATTGCGTATGTATGTCATTTGGTCCATGTCTGTATGATTTTGACATTGTTCAACCATTAGTGACTCCAACTTGGCATTGAAAATGGATCCCAACTTTACAAAGGTAACATGGCAGCAGCCGCTCCAGCCAGGCAGCCAGCTAACTGACTCGTAGGCAAATTACCGTCGCGCTTCTGCCAATATGGCGCTAGGAAACTTTAAAGAAGCCTTGAAGGATTTGAAAATTGTGTCGAAACGTGCACCTAGCGACAAAGATGCCAAGTCAAAATATGAAGAATGCGCAAAGATTGTACGAAGAATCGATTTTGAAAAAGCTATCGAGAACAACGAACAAAAGCAGAGCGTTGCATCCAAGTTGGATGTTGACACCATATGTAAGTTGGCTTTTTTGACATTGCAAATATTTTTACTCACTTTTTACGCTATTAGCTGTCGATGCATCTTATGATGGACCCAAAATCAATGATGAAACTAAAGAGGTTGATTTACCATTCATAAAATCTTTAGTGCAGCATTTCAAGGACCAGAAGAAGATCCACAAGAAATACGCATTTATGGTGAGTTTGTAGGCAGGAAATAGGTGGGCAGAATAGACAAAGCTGAAATAATCATGCTAGGTTGTATTGGCCGTTCGCAAATTTATGATGGATGCGCCCTCCCTTGTCGACGTTAAAATCCCCTCAGATGGCAAGCTGACAGTATGTGGTGATGTGCACGGCCAATTCTACGACTTTATCAACATTTTCGAAACCAACGGCTACCCATCCGAGAAGCACGCTTATTTATTCAACGGTGATTTTGTGGATCGTGGATCTTTTTCTGTCGAAGTTATTCTGACGCTGTTTGCTTATAAATGCCTTTATCCCAACCACCTGTTTTTGGCTCGTGGTAATCACGAAACAGACAACATGAACAAGGTGTATGGGTTTGAAGGCGAAGTGAAGGCTAAATTCAGTGACATGATGTTTAATTTGTTTTCAGAGACGTTCAATGCGCTGCCTTTAGCACATGTAATTGAAAACAAGATTTTTGTCACTCATGGTGGCTTGTTTAGTCGTGATAATGTCACTTTGGATGAGATTCGAAAGATTGACCGCATCGGCCAAGGCCAACCTGGAAGTGATGGACTTATGTGTGAACTTTTATGGTCTGATCCTCAACCTGAACAAGGCAGATCTGCCAGTAAACGTGGCGTAGGCATTCAATTTGGCCCTGATGTGACCAAGAATTTCTTGGAGACCAATGGTTTGGAAATGGTCATTCGTAGCCATGAGGTCAAGGAGGATGGATATGTTATTGAACATGACGGCAAATGCGTCACTGTGTTCTCGGCTCCTAATTACTGTGACACTGTTGGAAATAAGGGCGCGCTAATTAACATTACACCTGATTTGAAGAAGGACTACATTACTTTCTCGGCTGTTGTGAGTATCTAATTTTATCGATAATTGCAAAGCTCAATTAACCACTTTTTTTTTTTTTTTTTTTTTTTTTT
>MU619337.1:63322-90370 GCA_025201805.1 Parasitella parasitica | reverse complement strand
TTTTTACTTATTTATATCTAGCCTCATCCTTCCGTAAAACCTATGCAATACGCAAGCCAGTTCAGTGGATTATTAGGAATGTAGACAGAACTAGAAAAAAAAAAGTAATCAATAACATTATAAAAGAAAGAGAGAGAGAGAGAGATTTATAGATTTGTTTTTTATATACATATACAAGCAAAGCTAAATCAACTATTATTTGGACAGAGATTCGCAAGAAATCGAATCGCAAGTAATCTTAAACTGTGAATGTCAATTGTCTTGGGATATCTGTATGCAGCGAATGCAAATTTATCTCTTTTTGGCACAAATAGCCTTGATTTTTTCGTCATTTTAATTTCTTGGTTGGGATTCGCAGCTAGCGAGAACGTTGATGATAAAAGAGCTCCAGTGACACTCAACCCTTGCATCACTAATGCCATTTTCTCTTGGTCATAGTCTTGCTGTAATTCCTGGTACGTCTTTTTGGGCTCCTTGAGCTCCTCCAGCTTCTGAACAAGTAGACTTGTTGTTGATAAGGGATTGACGCTACTGTGTTCTAATACCACAATAGATTGACACTGCGTACGATTATAACAGCTGAGAAATATTTCTCTTTGTATGATTTGCGACTGAGCATCCACAAAAGTGTTCACCATTTGATCGATATATACCTTGTCATTACCAATATCATCACACTGTGTATACATAATAACAAGCACATCAGTAGATGAACATTTACAAGAAACAGTCCGGTGCTTACACTATGCAAGGCGTTATGCACATTTAAATTCTCTGCTGTTAAGCCATTTACCAATTCTGAATGTATGTAGGCAGGGCAAGAATGGCATCTTGCCCTTGGTTTTGGATGCAACATTTGTCTGAATGCTGAAAACAAAAGAAAGAAACAAAATACATGACGCTCATTAATAGGTGAAAATGAGGAGATCATGCCTGTAAATTATCGAAAATTGCTTCCGTCATGTCAATTAGCTTCTTTTTGTATGCGTTTTGTTGCGTCGATCAGCTTTTGGTGTTTATACTATACAAAGACAATAGTCTATAGGTTCACGAGAATCATTGACTGTCTCTTTGACTATGGATAGCATCGTGGTGCAATGGTCTCGATAATATTTGTAGATATAGTTGCTTGAAATAAAAAAACAATTACTCTGTAGAGTTGATTTGCAAAGTGTGAAGTACTTGAAACTATTTTTATGCAGTATGCTCTGTGGTAAATGCGCAATGCTAGTCCTACCAAGCCCTCAAATGTGGAGCCTCTAGTAGTCAAAGATTTGCCAACATTACCTTTTTGCTGAACTTGATATTTATGATGATCCTACTGTGAAAGTTTCATGGATTTTAGCAGTGTCAACTTTATATTCATTAAACTGAGCCCGTTCTTATTGATCAAGTAAAATTGTTACCAGCATTTTTGATAGGGAAAGAATTGTTTCAAAAATAATAACGCCACGTTGAAAAAAATTTTTAATTACCCGAAAGTGAATAAAAGCCCAACTTGAGTTTTTGTAACAGAACAGATCCTTCTCTTCACTTTAACAACAAGCGAAAATGGGTAATGTATATAGAACAATTACCAGAATGTGCTATCCATCCGTCTGTTCAACAGATGGATGTGGACATTCGAGCAGTAGATGCATCGATACTAATGTCTTATTTCTGCTTCTCTTTATCATCCGCAACCTGACATCCTCTAGTTGTAAGTATCCTCAGCCCATCATGTTTTCATGCGATTATATACTTAAACTGTTTGAATTAGAATTTCACTATTGAAGAAATCCGTGGTTTGATGGACAAGGTTACCAATGTTCGTAACATGTCCGTCATTGCTCACGTCGATCACGGCAAGTCTACCTTGACTGATTCCTTGGTTGCCAAGGCTGGTATTATCTCTTCCGGTCGCGCTGGTGATGCTCGTTTCATGGATACCCGTAAGGATGAACAAGAGCGTGGTATTACTATCAAGTCCACTGCTATTTCCATGTACTTTGAAATGAAAGAAGAAGATCTCCCGGAAGTCAAAGAAAAGACTAACGGCAAGGCTTTCTTGATTAACTTGATTGATTCTCCTGGTCACGTTGATTTCTCTTCTGAAGTTACTGCTGCTCTTCGTGTTACCGATGGCGCTCTCGTTGTTGTTGATTGTATTGATGGTGTCTGTGTTCAAACCGAGACTGTCTTGCGTCAAGCTTTGAACGAACGTATCAAGCCTGTTATCTGTCTTAATAAGGTTGATCGTGCACTTCTCGAACTCCAATTGGACAAGGAAGAGCTTTACAACTCTTTCTCTCGTACCATCGAATCCGTAAACGTTATCATTTCCACCTATGTTGACGAAGCTCTTGGTGATTGTCAAGTCTACCCTGAGAAAGGTACCGTATCTTTTGCTTCAGGTCTTCATGGTTGGGGCTTTACTCTTAGTCAATTTGCCAGTCGTTACGCCAAGAAATTTGGTGTTGATAAAAAAAAGATGATGGGCAAGCTTTGGGGTGAGAATTACTTTAACCCCAGCACCAAAAAATGGACCACCAAGTCTACTGATGCTAACGGCAAAGAACTCGAACGTGCCTTCAACATGTTTGTTTTGGATCCTATTTATCGTGTGTTCGATAGTATCATGAATTTCAAGAAGGAACAAACAAATGCACTTTTACCCAAATTGGAAATTACTCTTGCTACTGAAGAAAAAGATTTGGAAGGTAAGGCTCTCCTCAAGGTTGTTATGCGCAAGTTTTTGCCTGCTGGTGATGCCTTGTTGGAGATGATCTGTGTCCATCTTCCCTCTCCAGTTACATCTCAAGCTTATCGTTGCGCACAATTGTACGAAGGTCCTGAAGACGATGAATGTGCTCTTGGTATCAAGAAATGTGACCCTAATGGTCCTCTTATGCTTTACGTCTCCAAGATGGTTCCTACATCTGATAAGGGACGTTTCTACGCTTTTGGTCGTGTCTTCTCTGGTACCGTCAAGGGTGGTATGAAGGTCCGTATTCAAGGCCCCAATTACGTTCCTGGTAAAAAGAGCGATCTTTCCGTCAAATCAATCCAACGTACTGTTCTTATGATGGGTCGTAACATCGAAGCTATTGATGATTGTCCCGCAGGTAACATTATTGGTCTTGTTGGTGTCGATCAATACTTGGTCAAGACTGGTACTATTACTACATCCGAAGTTGCTCACAACATGAAGGTCATGAAGTTCTCAGTCTCTCCTGTCGTCCAGGTCGCTGTTGAGGTCAAGAATGCTAACGATCTTCCCAAGCTTGTTGAAGGTCTTAAACGTCTTGCCAAATCTGATCCTTGCGTTCTTACTTTTACCTCCCCCAATGGTGAGCACATTGTTGCCGGCGCTGGTGAACTTCATCTCGAAATTTGCTTGAAAGATCTTGAGGAAGATCACGCTCAAGTCCCTCTTAAAACTGGTGACCCTGTTGTTCCATACCGCGAGACCATCACTGAGGCTATGGGAGATGAGCAAAAATGTCTTTCAAAGTCTGCCAACAAGCACAACCGTCTTTACATGAATTCTGCACCCTTGGCAGATGATCTCTGTAATGAAATCGAGGATGGTAAAATCGCTGCTAGCGACGATTTTAAGGAACGTGCTCGTAAACTTGCTGATAAATACAGTTGGGATGTTACTGAAGCTCGTAAAATCTGGTGTTTTGGTCCTGATGGCACCGGTCCTAATCTTTTGGTTGACACTACCAAGCAAGTCCAATATCTCGGTGAAATTAAGGATAGTTGTGCTGCTGGTTTCCATTTGGCCACCAAGTTTGGACCCATTGCTGAGGAGGAAGTTCGTGGATGTCGCTTTAATCTTGTAGATGCCACTCTTCACGCTGATGCTATCCATCGTGGTGGTAACCAAATTATTCTTCCTCTTCGTAGTGTAGTGTATGCTTGCATGTACGAGTCCAAACCAACTATTCAAGAACCCGTGTACCTTGTCGAGATCCAATGTCCCGATTCTGCTATTGGTGGTATATACTCTTGTCTTAACAGACGTCGTGGTCAAGTATTCAGTGAAGAGCAAAAGATTGGCACTCCTATGATGACCGTCAAAGCGTACTTGCCTGTAAATGAATCTTTCGGCTTTACTGCTGATCTTCGTGCTGCCACTGGTGGTCAAGCCTTCCCTCAAGCTGTCTTTGATCATTATCAGACCATGCAAGGTAATGTCTTTGATCCTGAAGACAAGGTTGGCAAGATTGTCGCCGCTATCCGTAAAAGAAAGGATTTGAAAGTACTTCCTACGGAAAATATTTACAACGACAAGCTTTAAATTTACTTGATATATTTTCTCACATTAAACGCTTAATTAAAGCAGAATCGCCTAGTTTTATAAGCATAATATCGGGGGGGGGGGGGTTGGATAGATGTATAAAGTCTCTTTTTTGTCAATTTCGACCTGAACAAATTAAATCTGGAGTAGTAAATTGATGCTTTGATACCCTATGTTGGAACAACGGGTATCACGAATATCCGGCAAGAAGTGACTCTCCGGAATTTGGATATCATTACTATTATGGTATTAGGGCTGACACAGTATACGTTTTGTTTTCTGATTAAAGTTGCAAAATGATCAGCATAAAGCTATTATCATTGCCACTCTTTTTGCTTCTGCTGACATGCAGCGTAGGCACAGAAGCATACAAAACAATTATTGACGTCCTATCAGAAGACACACGCTTCTCAACTCTTATCCACCACCTTCAGCTCACTCGGCTAATACCCAAGATAAACAATCTGGAAGCAGGTACTTTTTTCGCTCCAGACAACACAGCATTTAAAAAGTATCAAGGCCAGAACATCACTCAAGAGGTCTTGTTGTACCATTTATTGCCTCGACAGTACTCGACAACTGATTTTGAGAATGGCCAAGTCTTGGAGTCTAGTTATATTCGACCTGGATTTTTAGGGACTGAGGAAACAGGCCAGAGGTTGAAAATTACCGAGAAATTTGATACGTTCTTCCGTGTAAATGGAGCAAGAATAAAAGATAAAGACATTTTTGTGAACAAAAACACCACTTTGAATGTCATTGATCAAGTGCTGGAACCTCCCAAGATATTATGTGAGTATTTTATAAGACTGAAAAGAGACAGTGTGTTAACAAAACATCTGCGCAGCCCAAGTTGTACAGTATCACGATGGAAAATTGTATGATTTGATGGGGAAAACAGGCATCGACAAGCTGATTGCAAAGGAAAGGCCTTTTACTACGTTTGTTTCAGCCAAATATCTGTTGGATCGCTTCAACCGTGTAGAAAAGAGCTACTTGGTTTCAGAATACGGCCAAGTGGACCTGAAGCGGCTGATTGAGTATCTTGTCATCACAAAACCAATATACTTTGATAACCATCTAAGTGGCGAAACATCTTGCAAGTATTATTTCTGTACATGTTTACGCATTGATTGTCTTACGCTATTTTGATCAGACACCTCTCTATCAGGAGAGGACATCAAAATAAACGTCGAAAAAGGTGGGAAGGCTTTTGTTAATGGGCGCAGAGTTATTGAAAAAGACGTATTGGCTGCGAATGGTACCCTTTTTTTTTTTGCAGAGCCTAATATGATGAGAATCCATTGTTTAATTTTTTTGCAACTAGGTGTGCTGCATGTCGTGGATGATTTGCCGTATGCAGATTCTCTTGTGTTTAATACCAGAAAGTATCTTTTTGGGCTGAACGCCACAACGTTCGTATCCTTAATCGATGAATACGGGCTAGGGAGATTCCTAGATGAAGAAACTAACAATGTTACCATCTTGGCACCAGCAAATGAAGTGCTTGACGCAGACGATATCCCCAGTAATAAAAAAGTTCAATGGCTGAGCTATCATATTGCACAAGGCGCTTGGAGACCACAGGATTTGATGGATCGCATGCTGTTGAAAACTGAATACAATTCTCCTCACCTTGCCAATCAGCCTCAACGTTTGTTGGTGAGAGTCGGAGATGACAGAAGAGATGTCGCTGCCAACGACAAACAGGCTCTATTAAAATCGATTCGGTTTGGCGATCATTCTAAAGTTATTGGAAATGGCCGTAAGTGTAAAGAGGGAAAAAAAATCACCATCGTAGCACTAAGCAGCTGTCTAGTGTCCATCGGTGGAAATGCCATATATCGTGTTTCAGATCCGTTGACACCTCCTATGGATATATTCAGCAGCCTTGTTATTGATCTGGAATTATCTACTTATATAGCGACATTATACGTCTCCGGCGTTGTTGACCAACTAAAAAACGCAAAAGCTATTACATTGTTTGTACCGACCAACACAGCATTCAAAAATCTAGGTTTAGTATCTAGGTACCTGGTCCATCCTTCAGGTAGGGCTGATCTTCAGACAGTGCTACGCTATCATGTTGCGACAAGCCCTCTTTACTATCAGGATCTGTTAGGAGACGTCCTCGAGGTTACCACTCTTTCCAACGAACCCCTTATCATCAACGGTAATAACCAAGACAGTAACGTTTGGATTGGCACCAAACAAGACAATGAAAAGGGCAGTAAACTCGACGAGCATGGTATCGTGGAGGAATCCGATATTTTAGTCTCTAACGGCGTTGTTCACAAGGTTGACCGCCTTCAAATCCCTGAAAATGTCAGCATTACACATCATAATTTGCTGAAAGGCATCAATGCCAACACTATGTTGAATATTTTGAAAAAGACCCGCCTTTTGGATGAAATAGATATGACCGACTGCATCATCATGTCGCCAACGGACAGGGCATTTGAGAATGAAAACTTGGAGTCTCTTTGGAATGATACTGAAAAGCTTGTGCGTCTTGCTAAATTGCACATTGTGCCTAAATCAGAGAGTCGCAAACGCTGGTTTTTGTATCCTTTGTTGGGGGACCAAGTCTACGACACGTTGCTATCAAACCGTGATAAAATCGTGATACGTGAGTTGGGATACGGCAGCACTATAGTTAGAGTCAAGGGGCAGCCATATGGTACCCATGCACGGGTTTTGGATATGGGTCGAGTCAGTACAGGAGAACGAAGCGGTGGCGTCATGGAAATTGATGCTGTTCTTTTTCCTATTGAGAGAGGTGCGTTTGGGCTGCCCTGGATCTGGTCAATTGTGATCGTTGGCCTGATTTGGATTGCATCAATTTCATTGTTATTGTTAGGAGGCTTCCTGGCAGTCAAGAAATGGAGACGTAAGAGAAATGGGTATGAAACCATCTTGGAAGCAGAAGCTGATGATGCTGCTGCTGAAGAACAAGAGGAGGAATTTAACGGAGAGAGATACCAGCAACATTAGCTTTATTTTATGAATAAAATGAATATACAACTTATATACAGTCTATAAAATCTACATGTAAATTGGAAATGCAATGGGTATCTAGTAATTTTCAATAATTTTTTGCATTCTCTTCTTTTTGATACTGTGGCGGTGCTCAGTCTTGTCAATTGGGTTTGACTGATAGGAACTTCGCCTGCTATTTCTTCTAGGATTTGACGTATCCGAACAATTTGAGCCTCGTCTATAACTTCTAACTGGTTGTTGCTGCTGGGGAGGCGAATCTAGAAAATCAAGCTGCTGCAGCCATTTATCAAGCACAGATACAGGAACAATTGGGTTGTCCAAGATACATTTTGTTTGTTTCATTTTCTGCGATCTGCCAATGGTACTTTCGCTTGCTGGTTGAGAAGACCACATTTTATGTGTAAGTTTAAGCTGTTCATCAATAGCTTCGACCCATCTATCTTTTTCTTCTGTTGTCGTACATTTAAATTGCAAGGAAGAGTGGATCTGAGTGTCTCGAGACTGGATCATGAATGTGTGTTTCGAGGATCGTTTACTTTTTTTGCACGCTTCTACATTCTGAAAGTTTGACCAGACATGTATTGCTGGCGTATTGTCGCTGAAAGAAGAGGAGATGACGCCCTTCTACAAGATAGTTGGATAATATTAGCGATTTTTTTTCTCGATAATTCAACTACATGGCTTCATTTACCTCTGATTTGTATACGTGTATAGACATGGTTGTGAGCACAAGATAGCGACGCTTCCATACAGCAGGTCTGAATTTGCAAGCAAAACGCTGAAGTACCCAGCCCCATTTTAACAGCACCATGATGATTATTGTTGAAGTGTATGATTAAAAAAAAAAAAAAAAAGAAAGCTTAAAATTACATCAAATGATTAATTATTGCGCGCCTTTTATATCAAAAGATTCAAGGAACAATGAATCTAATTTTGAAGGTGTTGATGAACCCATGATTGGTTATCCCTAGAAGAGATGTAAATCTCTGTCTATATATAAATGATGGCTAATGCCACAATTTGCGCTTTGATAAGATGCTATATTTAGCCAACTTGTAATAAATACGAAAATATTACATTGTCTGCGTATTTATTACTTTTTGTCTAAACAAGTATATTAAGCTCTTCTTTGCTCAATAAAAAGGGGTTCATCCCGATCAAAGAGTCCTGTGCATAATTAAAAACAAACGCGCAAGTTTGGGATAAAGGCAAACAAATGCTGCATATAGTAGTTTATTTGTCTGGTGAAAGAGCATCAGTTTACTCTACAATGTAGCCTCATTTACAAAAAATGGAATCAGTGAGTCAATGCTCTTTTTTGGAAAGCTTATTTTAGCGCGTATTCGGTACATGCAGTGCGAAGGCACATTCGGAAAGTATATGGATATACCCCTTTCTACACACACAGTTCTATTAAAGATAAACATTACATATGAAACCAAAGCCGCAATAATTACTGTTAATATGTAGTGCTTTTTTTATCGAACCAACTTGAAGCGCATTTGTTTAATATTTATGCCATTTATCTCTAGATGACTTTTATAGATTGTAATTATACTCATTACTGAGCTAGCTCTAGTTGTTTGCTTTGATCTTTATCTGGTTTCTCTCATAGCTGCATGATATATATTAGAATCATTTCACTCCTCAATTAGCAACAATTCAGTTATTCAGGCCACACATTCAAAATGTGGCCAAATCTTTTCAAACTTCCATATTTCAATTTACAATTTGTTGGAAATTTGTAAAGGATCTTAATATAAATTCCAAAGAATACTGCAAAGTACAAATTAAGGGAAGGCATTAACTTGGGTAAAATGGTTATAGCGAGATATCATCAGTTACTAGGAACTTGAATTCAATTCATGCAATTTTTGTTACTCGTTGTCTTGCCACCGTTCAACCTCAAAGGACAACGGACATTAATGCATACTACATCATCATCCAAGGTTTATTCCGTAACATTATTCTCACCACGTACTCAGTTTATTTTCTGTTTCTTTTGAAGCAACTACAAATATCTTTTGTTTGCATTATGGTAGACTGTTCTTATTAACTTGCTTACTGTCGCATGGCATGTCCACAAAAAGGCTTCTGGCAACTCCCAAATTAAAATTATGTTGGTGAAGGACTTGCAACGAGAAACAGATACTGTGTGAGCAAGCTGATTTAGCCTCTTGAGTAACAGGGTAATGTATGTATCGCTGGGAGATATTGTGCAACGGAGGTACCTCCTTCAACCAAACTCTGTCTCTTTTACACTATTCTACAGCATATCAAATTTAAAGCGATTACGATTGCTACTGCTATCTTTCAATAATGTTGCCATGTGTAACTATTAGTTTGAAATTTATTTTGGTGTAAAGGAGTTTTCCCCCTTTTTTGCAAGTAATATTTTCATCATGAGCTCATACGGCAGCTTGAATACAACAGCAACAACAACAGGGATAGAAGATGGAAACAACGAGGCTCCAAAAAGCTGGCGCGAGAGCTTGGGAGAGAAATTGGAAAATGAAAAATTCCATTTAGCAGTTCTGGGCCTTGTCTTGATTGATGCCACCTGCGTTGTTATCCAGATTGTTTATACTTTTTTTCACGAATGCCAAGTTCCCGTGGTATTGTATAGCGGGTCTCACAGAGCCAGTTATTTGCTCATTGCCTTTGAGATGGCAGAGATTATTAGTATTTCTATCTGCGTGCTTTTTTTGACTGAATGCATTTTATGCTTGATTGCTTTTGGGCCGAGATATTATTTGCCTGGATGGGAACACTGGAAATTACATGTTTTTGATGCATCAGGTTTGTTTACATATTTTTTTTATAGAGAATTATTAATTGACGAATTTTTTTTTTCAAACAGTTGTTACGACCACCTTGATCCTTGAGGTTGGATTAAAAGGAAAAGAACGAGAAGTAGCAGGGTATATATAAATATCTAGAAACAAGCACACACTTGAAATAGCAAACAAATAATCATACGTGTCTGTAATTGTAGTCTTTTGATCATTCTTCGTTTATGGAGAGTTGTGAAAGTCATCGAAGCAGCTATTGTGAGCGTCAGCTTTGCCCACAAGGAAGAATTGGAAGAATTAAAAGCTAAATATGCAGAATTAGAAGCCAAGTACAAGCAAGAACACGAGAAAAACCAACGACTCGTGGAGCAGCAGCATTTATAGTTATATTTACAGGTTTTCATTATTATTGCTGTTATAATTTGACAAATAGGACGATGCTAAAATAAACATTGGTCTTCGTTTTGGTGCAGTTGTAGAAGGCGGTGATGACACTGTGGAGTCCATGTATTGGGGTGAGGGAGCAGCGGCTGCAGAATTTTTTTTCTTTTCTTTTTTGGCTATTGACTTTGCGGCTGTCGCTGTGGTGGATGTCGCTGGCGACGTTGTTGCTTTGCTGGATTTTTTGTTTGGCGGCGTTGTTGTTATGGCATCTGCATTTAAGAACTGTGTTACATCCTGAGCGTTTTTGAATGTGATTTGATTGTTGCTGTTCATTTGCTGCTTTGCAATATTCAAGTTGTTCAGAATAGCGTCATTTGAAGGATTATTACTCGCTGTACGCTGGCGCGCAATTCGCAGGGCATTATGGGCGAGTCTGACGTTTTTGCTGTAGCGAATCTTTTTACCGTTGGATGTTCGTTTGGGGACATTTGCAGGAGGGACGAACTGGAGTGGTTGCGGCGAAGTTGCTGCGTCAAAAATCGAGCTGAAATCAATCTGCTGGCTAGTCTCAGGATTGTTATTGAACGTGGATGAAGGAGAAGGGACATTTGACTGATTCAAATCTAAAAAGTTGATGTTCGGCAAGACTGATCCAAGGTCCATCATTGATACATTGGCATCCTCGTTGTTTTTGGAGGCGCCGTGATCTGCTGCATTTGGCGTGGTTGCAGATAAGTCTAAAGTACCAAACGGATCACTGTTGAACATTTGATGAAACAATGCCATTTCATCCATCGATGTGTCTACTTGTTGTTGTGGTTGCTGTTGCTGTTGCTGTTGCTGTTGCTGTTGCTGTTGCTGCTGCTTTTTGTTTTCATCCTCTTGTAAGGTTATCTCTGGTGTGGAAGGCAGTCTGATGTTGAGACCGATTGTGACATCTTGTATCAATTTGTTCAATCGCTTCACCTCCTCTTCAAGCTGGTTCACTTTCTCATGTAATCTTCCGCAGTAACCTTTGCAATGAATGTTGACTTGACTTAGCGTACCAATAAAGGGACAGCCCTCACTGGAGTAGGGACACGTATACGATTGGCATTGATTTTCATGCTTGGCTAAATCCAACAGTAGGAATGGTTGACATAATGGCATATTATTCGGACATGTCATGGTTTGGTAGAGACATGTCTCCAAATGACGCTGCATGTTTGATTTATTCAGATTGGTGGCATTGCATCCCTTGTTGGCGTGCGGACATGTGGATGGTTGAAAGGCGCACTAGACGATTTGTTCAGCAAGCACGGCAGCAAGATATGGCGCACCACTTACCTGGGGTATATGCTGGTCTGATAGTAGGCCCTGCCACGCACAGCCATTCTCTGAATAGGCGCATTTGATGCGCAATCGACCCACTTGTCTTTGTACGAATTTCGATAGCATAAATGTGCTCTTGTCCAGATGAGTCTTGCAAATTGGACAGCCGGATTGCTGTTCCACATGGCAAGTTATACATTTGCTGCAAAACATGTGATCTGATCATAGGTGTGGTTAGTTTCATGGAGAGTTTGTGCTGTGTGTGGGGGGGGAGTTACCCTCAGGACAGTGAACTTGCATAGGGTCCTCCAGTATATCTTTTTGTGCGCAATGTTGAGTAAAGGTTTGCATCAGACGAGCCTATGTTTGTATGCTTACCGGAGCATATGCCGCACAGCAACTCAGGACACGGTTCATCCAGCAACAAATCAACTTTTTTCTTCATGTTTATTTTGAAAGAAAGAAAGAGGAAAAGAAGAAGCCTTGATCAATGAAAAACGCGCGCCATTTTCGGATTTGGCTTCAGCAGCACGCGTTGAATACAAAGGCAGCTTTTGAGCGACCATAAACAGGCCGCATAAAATACAGTCAGCCTCTCGTGTCTGTAGCAGGAGAGCAAGGAGGCACACTGTAAAGCGCCGGAGGATGTCGGATAACATCATAGTGTGTGCAGCACATGACCTTCAGGCAAATGACCTGTTTAAATACACGCCACTTGCAAGAGATGGGATTTTTACCCCCTTTTTCTCTTTTTATTTTTTTTTCTCACACACCCAAAAGAAAAAACCCGCCCAACATCTATCAGAACAAACGCAACATATAGACCTTTCTCTTCTTTTTAGCCAAAAAACGAAAAGAAAGGAAGCCATCCAAGAGAAAACAAGAAATTCCAGGAATAAATTATGTCGATTTCTTACTCTAATCTTTTCCAACCAGCAACATCGTTATATCCAACAGTTAAAAAAAAACGAATAAACTAATTAAAGCCTTAAAAAAAATTAAAAAAAAAAAAAGCAGATAATACATGTCAAGCAATAGCGTCATAACTTATTTACTATCACTTATTGGTATCATCCCAATAGACCAGCACCAATTACAACTACAACAACAGCAGCAGCAGCAGCAGCAAGAATACCACAGGTCCACGTCATCGTCGTCAGCAGACAAAGAAGAGAAATGCCAATTGATAGCATCGTCTGCGTTTGTTGTCCAAGAAGACCAAGACGATCAATTGGAAATCCAAGACTGGCTGAGCAGATTATCAAAGATGGCCCTGTGTCAGATCCTCTCTACCGCAATTGCCGATTATCCTCAGGTTGCCGATGGCATTTACACTCGACATTATGAAAAAAACTACAGAAGAAAGCAGCAAATCACCTCCAACATCGAGATCGAGAAGCTCAAGTCTATCCAAACCAAGTCGAGAGCAATTGCCCATGAATTGGATAACTTGCGGCCAAGCGAGCAGTTTGGCAGGGCAGGTGAGACTACAGAGGCCCTACAACAAATGGTTCGATCGTTGCATGTCCATTCGGATCAGTCGTTCTTGACTCTGTTTGGTCTGATCGTCATAGCTCAGGAGAGCCTGTTGGCCCCTTCTGAAGTACGTCAGCATATATTTTATCATGCAAAATTTGGAAGAACTCTCATCCTTGAAATATCAAACATCCTCAAGAATTTTAATCACACTAACAGCAGCAATGACAAGTACTGGGGCTATTTCAGAGAGACTTCTTGGCTGTGCGAACTGCAAGAAATCTGCTCAAAACTGTCGAGATACGACATCACTTGGGAGTACAGAAAAGAGTATCATGAAGTAGCCAATATGGCGGAGCGTTATCATCATCGTCGCTATTAAATAAATATTCTATTGTTTTATTCTACTTGCATAATATGTTGTATTGTCACGTTTGTATGTGCGAGCGAATTTGAGCAGCAAGTGTTCTCTATCTTTCTTTTGGGGGGCCAAATCCATCAAAAATGGTGTAATCTCTTCCGATGTCCAGTATTCCCTTTCTGTGAATAAAGACGCAAACCGCTGTGGTGGATCGGTGGGTAGGTCTGTGATGGGGAAATACTGTATGTGTGTTTCCGTGTGTTTCAATCGTTTGGTTTCATGCATCAGGTACAATCCGTCAATGTGCTCCAGTTTGGGCATAAAGATATCATAGCCAAGTTTACGCCACATATTAAGGAAATCATTCAACTCCCAATGCTTGTTCTTTACGTTTTTAATTTTGCATTAGGTACCATCATTATGTTTAAACCCCCCCCCTCCCTCCCTCAAGCTACAACTTACCCGAGGAGTACTGAGTAGCCACTCGCCCAAGAATCGACATATTTTTGCATGATCAAACGTCAACACTTTGTCATTATCGTTGATATCAACATGATCAGTGACGAATGCATTGATACATGCAGTGACAACCTGATCCGGAATGTTGTCTTCCTGATCGACTGCATTCATTTCCTCTGTGATGCATAGTTTTGCCTGTTCAAGCGTCATTTGTTCAAAATCATAGCTGTGTACTGTAGCATTGGTGACAAACAGATCAAATAAATGGTGCAGATAGGTTTTGTCAAACAGTCTAAAATAACCGTCAAGTCGGAATGCTGCCCTTGCTGCCAGCGCATCTAGTAATTCGCATTCGCTTGCTTGAATAATAGACAGCAGATCATGGTACGAGTACAATGTCTAGCAGCCATGTAAGAGCACGTCTGTGTGTCAGTGTGTCATTTTGTGTCTTTCGTACCTTGTTCATGATGACATCTCGTTCATTTTCGCAGCCGGAATAGCTAGAGTCCTTTAAAAGCTTATCGATTCGATCAAGACGAGGAACACAAGGCAGCAGTTCGATCGTGCTAGATATAGTGTCATGGACAGTGTATTGATCTGATGCAGACTCTTTGGTGACAAGCAAAAGAGAGTTGGATGTGTTTACTTGTCGTACGATGTAAGTCTTGGATTCTGTACATAAAACGGCTTCGTCATCTGCTAAACCTTTGATGACAATACTACCTTTGAGATTAGTAAAGAAATGGCATGACAAGAGCGGATACTTACCCATTACTAGACTCGAATGCTTCTACCAACTCACTCGAACCAAGTTCAATCAGTGAATACGAATTCTTTTCGTATTTGTCTTTATATACAAGTTTGGAGGATGTCATGATAATATACTACAGATTTTTTTTAAAAAAAAAATGAAAAAAGAAATCTTGCAAAAACCGCGCACCCGTGAATTATCGCGCAAGCCAGTTCACCACGGTTCATTGTCCCTTGAACATCTCAGGTTGCTGCGTATCATCTGAACATAGTGCAACTGACTCATTTAGACCTTTCCGCATTATGGATTAGTCAAGTGGCTCCCATTCCCCAGGTTTATCAGTTTAGTGATCATGCTTGTATTGCACTCCCCCCTCCCCCTTTTTTTTTTTTTTTTTTTTTTTAATATGTCGTACTTTGGGCTCTCTAGTAAGCCTGTAAAAAGGGTCTAATATATTCGCTAGCAACTGTTGTCAAGCAATAGCAAACCATTACTTGACATGGTGTGTCTTTTTCTCAAACAAAGTTAAATTCATAGTACACACTGTCAGTCAGCCTAATTTTTCTATAATTATCATATGGTCACTCGGGAAAAATGCGATTATCTTTATCAATGCATATTATAGTTGATATTCCAAGTGCGTGTTAGTTTAACGAGTTTCATGGACAAGAGTCAATACTTGAGAGGTAATGAGCTCAAACTTCATTTGTTTAAATCCAAGGCGTTTGAGCGATTGATACAAGTTTAAATATCAAAATGATCCCATTCGTCCATAAATGTATCGACCTCTGCTTCTTCCTTTGCCTTTTTATCAGTCGAGACTGTGGAAGCCGACGAAGGTGACCTATTTCTTGACGTTGCTGCATTGGTTGGACTAGACAAAGTGGGTGAGGAACTCTGGCTAGCAGCAGTAGGTGCTTTTGCAAGTTTCTGTCCATCAGCAAATAGGTTTTCAAATACTTCGCGACCCAGACTCTTTTGTCGATCCAAAGCAGATTTAACGACCTTGAAGCTATCTGTAAAGCCGTGATCAACCAGCATCTCTAAAGATTCGTTTGTCAAGATTACCATGCGGAACGAAGGTAAGGTGATATCGACGAGATCGGCCAGTATGGAGTTTTCCAGCTGTTTGATACGTCCATGGAACGAGACACCGTTGGCTGTCATGGTTAAATCAGCTAGTCTATGCGTCAGTGTCGTTTCATCAGGTTTGTCCCCTTTGGCAACATCAGATTGCTCACAACTGTGCACTACCAGGCTCGTCGCTGCATCCCAGGCAATGTCTGCATCTTTCAATATGCTCAATAGCCAATACAAATCTTTGCTCATGTTAATAATGTCCTGGCCTGTTAGCACCGTATCCTCGTCCTGGTCGTACAGCCTGAAAAACCAATCTATATGTGACATGAGATCCTATAATGTGTATCGAGCTTTAGACAAGCAAATTGGGTGTGGGCAGACATAGGATTATACTTACACCGTGCAAAATATCACTCATGCGCAAGATTACCATTTGAAAATCAAGTAGACCATCCGCCGAGTTTCGAGTAAAGAAGCGATAAATCTTGTCGATAAAACCACTGCATACGCTATTTGCAGCATTGGCATCTGCATTGTCTGTATTTTGCTTCAATTTTGCCCAAACTGTCATCGAAGAGAGCATGCTTTGAAACGTCTCTTTGTTCATTTTGGATTCTGCTTTCGTTTTGTCGACTTGGCTGTTTGCGTAATACAGAGCGCCAAAGTATTTGTCGTACAAAATGGCAACATCTTCCTTGCTGAACAAGGCAGTGTCTTTGAGATTGCGGATCACAGTTCGCTTGGTGAAAGACTCGATACCAGCACCGACCTTCAACTGATTTTGGTTACGCAGCTCAAGGACCATCTCGTTAGTGACCAGAGAGAACTCGCGATACTAGAATGCTTACGATAATCAATATTCAGACTAGCTGCACTCTCCAGTGGGCTATACTTACGGCAGTGAGCATCACCTCGTTAAATTTCTATGTGTGTGTCCATAAACAAACAATGAGCATCTAGTCCATGTCAACATGCGCATATGTAGCACTTACAGTTAGCTTGATGTGCTGATCTCCATTGTCCCTTTGCTCTTTTTGGCCAATGGACTGGAAAAACGCTTTAAAGATGTCCAAGAATGCACCATCATCCTTTGTTTGTAAGAGCTCTTCGCCATTCACCTTCAAGATGGCTGTGTATTAAAGTAAAATTAAAAAACCAAAATGACTTTTGCAAGTTGTAGAATCTTACCTAATCTATACAAAAAATGACAGATTCGTGAGTTTCTACTTTTTTCAACCCACAAAAAAAAACACATACCCAATCTGGAACAAAATCCGAGGGCCCTCCATAAACAACATGTCCAAGACTCGAACAGCAAACTCCAGGGGCATCGAGTTGATGTACAGGCTCAAAAACCAAGGAAGACTTGCAACGGATAATTCTACATTCGTGCGTTTAAAATGGTTCCACAAGATGGGCATTGTCTTTTCAACCAGCTGTTCAAATGTGATCTGGTCTAACAGGGCACCGTACATGTTTGTGCTATAGTAGCCGGGAAAGAATCGATCTACTAGGATATGCAGTATCCAGAATGCCTGTTCTTCCGTAGTATAGATCAAGAGCGCAGACACCACAATGTTCATGGCTTGACAGTACCCTAACTCAGGGTTGTTCCAAGCGTACGCTGTCAGCACTCTACGCAAACGATTGATACCCTCACAAGATTGATAGCCTGGGTATTCTGGAAGTGATCTGTTCAGGTCCTTTTCGATTTCCTCGGTCGAGGTCGATTTCTGGTTCTTGTACTTGTCCAGGATTGCTTGGTATAGGCCCTCATTAGCAAACCTCAGGTACATGGCACCCGACGACACTTCCCAGATCTCGCCTCTGAGCGAATTGGGGAGGCCCACACGTACCAGCTTTCCAAATGTTGGTAGCTTCACCATGGTCAGATTTCTACCGTTCTCCTGAAAATAAAGCTTCCACAGTTTAGTTTTACTCTTGTTTTTAGATTTTTTAGAGTTTTCAGGATAGCCGAATTCCAAGCCAAGCCCTCCCAAATGTATTCGAGTGTCAATCAAACTGTCCGCTTGGAACATCTGTTCAGACTCGCATGTGGCCATGAATGGCTTGACTTTTTTGAACAAGGGGATCTGCTTGAGGAGCAGGCCTTTTAACGTTTCACAGAATTGTTCGCATGCATTTTTTTCTGCCTACATGATACACAAAGTTAGTATAGATGCATATATTGACAAAGATTTTTTTTTTTTTCTTTTCTGCCTTTACATGCAGGAAAAAATTGTGCTCCATTTTGTGCCATGTGGTAATGGCTACACCCGATGTATATGCTCCTGTGTTCAACCTTTCCACACGCTTGATGGTATATAGCGGAAACACTGCTTTGCATACTGGTAAAGTATGCTGTGGGGCTGGCAATCGTTCTTCGGATTCAAATGTAAGAAATGTCTGGGAGAGGTATACTCGTCCAATCAGGTGAACCACACCAGGCGGCACCTGTGACAGGAAATATGGATCTCGGTCTGGAGAAGCGTCTTTGGAATAAATGGCGTCTGATCCGCTAATGAGATTTTCGTCTGCTGGAAGCCTGAATCGAGCACAATAGTTGCTGTTTCGCTTTTGAGCGGCCAGATCTTGCTTCAATGGGTTAACTAACTGGTGCTGAAGTGGTCGGGCTTCAGCAACACGACTGATTTCCTGCAGGCTGCGTTTGGTGCTCAGCTCAGCAGCTGCGAATGCCGCATCGTTAGACAAGCCTGGAGCATCGCCTCCGGCGCTTTTGAGCCATCGCTGCATTGCTTGGCCTGTCAACTGGATCAGCAGGTCATAAACTTCGTCTCTTTTGAACATGTTGGAAAGATAGAGCTCTCGTTTATCCTTTAGCGTGAGCCTCAAACTATCGTCAAAGATACCCTTTGATTTCTCCTTTTTGATTTCCTGTATTTCCTTTAGCTCAACCAATTCCTTGGTCTCCACCCCCAGCAGGAGTGAGTGGAAGCCAATGTAGTTTTCACTGATATACAGCCATCCCTGTCTCGACTTGTACGCACACGAGTAATCTATATGCATTGTTTTGAAGCATCAATTGGCGAATGGATCGAGTAAAAATCTACAATGCGTACAGCTTACGAAGCGCTCGGAATGGGGAATGTCGAATATCTGTCTGAATGTCCTTGAAGCATTTCTGACGTTCTCGTCGGACGACAGCTCGTCTGTTCCTGACTCTATATGAACCATCATTAGTCGTCGCACAGCCATAAGAGGCTTTGGTAGGCTCTCGCTGCTTTACCTATCTCGGTGACAATCATGTTGATTTTTTCGGAAACCCATTTTTCCTTCTCAAGAGGATGATCGATAGTTTCCAATTCAGGCATAATGTTTTTCTCTATCCAAAACCAGGCCGCATCAATTGCTTTGTCAGTTTCGCCCACTGCGATCTGCAGACACATGGCGTTTACTTGTCTTTGAAACAAGATACGGAACGGAGGCAGCTTGGTGTCGAATCTACACAAGCAAAAAAAAATTACATATATATGTATATATATACGTTAGAGGCGACCAACACACGCATTGAACAGCCGAGCATTTCTAATTACACATTGGCAATGGTGCTGACCAAGCTTCGAAACAGATGGTTTCCAGGCGAAGAAGATTTTTGCAGCAGAAAGTTGTCTTTTTGCAATACTGTTGTCCAGAACGGCGTTAGTGTGATATCAGTTGGCGTGGGCAATGTAAACACCTAGCAGGACTACTGTTACTCGTCGTCGTCTCTGGGCAATGCCGTACATACCTTACATTTTGCGGGACACCGGCAGTAACGGCGTGGTATTCTGTCATCTATATACAGCCTAAGCAATGATTGATTGAGTGGAGAGAAAAAAAAAAGTGAAAACAAGGAAAAAAAAAAAAAAAGGCGAAATCTTTGGTTGCGAGTTATGTCGGTAGTCCAATCCCCAACACACGCACATAGAGTAAATCATAGCAACCTTTTGCACACTGGGCAAGAGCGGGAAATGGCCGATGACAGCAAGCACATGCCAGCGTAATGGCAAAAGGAGGCAGACAATGATCTTATCGTCGTGCTCTGTATGCTATAGGTAGCAGTGAGCACAGAATGAAACACGATATGTCGTTTAGCAAGTAACAAGTGTGTAACCATGCATCTTGGCACCAAATGCAAACAGTAATTATACGATGGTTTTGATAGGCCAATCATCCAGTCTTTGTGAAAAACATCCCTTGATCTTCATGAATCAGAGTTTCATCTTTGTTTGCACATGTATCAAGATGTAATGTGTAGTCATTAGTGAAATAAACACTCGTTTCAGAAAGCGCCTTTTTTTTTGTTTAATTAAAAAAAAGAAGCATTGTTTAATTAGCTGAGCAGGCAATCTCAGTGTGTTTAAAAGCCTCTTTTTTTTTTCTGCTTGCACATGCTTTTTCTTCTTCTTTGTCCTCTCTCTCTCACACTCTTCTCCCCTCGTCCTCATCCCTCTCTTAAAGCTCGCTCTCTCTCCTTCTTACACATCAATAGAAAAACACTCTGAATTGTTATAACGACCAACTCCTCATATGACTGATAATAGCAACTCTCCACTCTCCCGACCCTCTTCATTGAGAAGAGTCCACAGAAACAATAGCAAGGTAATATAATGGCGTATGGTATACGGGTGGGGGGGGGTTTCTTTTTTTTTTCTTTTTTTTTTTTTTTTTTCTCTTAGTGGCGCATCTAACCTAGATCCCTTCTAAAGGAACCAATTATCAACTTGCCCAATTCTCGTCCTTCGTCTCGCCCTTCGTCTCGTCCGTCGTCTCGTCCATCGTCTCGTCCGTCCTCTCGCCCAGCCTCTCGCCCTGTTTCTCCCACAGGAAGCCGCATGGAGGACAGCGACCAAATCATCCCAACAGCCATTGTGATCAAGAATATTCCGTTTTCTGTGAAAAAAGATGCTCTTTTGAGCACATTGGTAATGCAAATTTCGACTGGATATCGCCACGTATTCACTATTAAGATAGGCCTCTATGGACGTTCCAGCTGCGTATGCGTTCAACTACCATTTTGACAATGGTGTGTTTCGTGGCCTTGCGTTTGCCAATTACAAAACTCCTGAAGAAACAGCAATTGTAGTCAACACAGTGAATGGACTGGAGATAGGAGGTCGTAAATTGCGTGTAGAGTACAAGAAAATGTTACCAAATATGACGGATAATGACACCCAAAAGAAGGAGAGAGAAGTATCCAACTCTACATCGACTCAATCAGGGTCACCTTTAAGAACTGAACGTAAATTGCCCAGCACTAGCACTTTAGATGACGGTATGTACATGTACGACTTTTGGGTTAAAATGCGTCTGGAGACTGACACTCACACACGATTCCAGATACCCTGGATTTGAATGATCCCAATGTATTGGAGCTATACAGCTGCCTCTTGCTCTTCCGTGGAGACTCTGGCAGCGACGAAATTGCTCTTCCAAAAACACTCTCTGCCAAAGAGCGCAGAGATGCGCATCTAATTGCGGGTAGACTAGGCCTTTTTCACTATTCTGAAGGCTTTGGTGCTGATCGACAGATTTTCATTGCGAAAAGAGCGCCCGTTGTCCGACTTGAGCCCAAACTCTTCAAGGGCGGTTTGACATCGAGCCCTAGCCGTGAGCGTTTGGATGTCATTAGTGGCAGCATGGATATCAAGAGAGATGTGTACAAAAAATCAATGATGTAAGTGTGTGCGTGATTGTGTGATTGTGTGTTTGTCTGCGTATGCTGGTGTAGAAACACTCACAAAGAATCTGTAGGAGAAGCAGCACCACTGCTGATGCCCTTTCTTCAAATGTAATTCATCCCATTCGTCAGCCTCGGGGGCCTGAGAACGGCAAAAACTTTGCTTCTCGCGTAATGTCTTCCATCAGTACTGGCAGCAACGCTTCTTCTTCTTCCAATGCTGATCAACTATCTGATAGTTTTTCCCAGCAACTCCATGTAGGCGCTTAAATTAAGCCAATAGCAACAATTTTGAAATTGTAATTTAACCGAACTCTCCTGCTCCAATTTCGCTTTATTTCTTTTTTCTTTCTTCTTTCTCTTCCTCCTCCTCCTCCTTATTTAACACAAATAATAAAACAATGTCCACTTGGAAATCTCAACTATCGCCCAAGGAATCTGAATATTTTACACAATTGTTTGACTTTGTCAGCAAACAGCAGAAAGGCATTGTCACAGGCGCCGAAGCTGTGCGTTTCTTTGCGACTTCGGGTGTGCCAACCCAAATTCTATCAGAGGTAAGAATAAGGGTCGCTGACAAAACAGGATTTGCCATGGTTGCTAAGACACTAGGCTGCTTAGATTTGGGAGGCTGCCGACCGTGATAAGGGGGGATATTTAACGCCAGAGACGTTTTCAATTGCTCTCAAGCTGATAGCATGTGCTCAGCATGGAAAGGAAGCAGACACAAATGTATTGTCTACAGGTTTGGATCTACCGTGAATGGCAATAATGAAATGCTAATAGACAAGGTTTATTAGTTGTTCCTCTGCCTCAATTCGATGTGGCTGTTGTGCCAAGTCCAGTTGTACCAAATGCTTCAGCTGCTACGCCCATTACTCCTGCAGAGCGTGAAAAATACGCTGGCATATTCAAAGTGCACCAACCTGCCAATGGTGTTCTGGACGGTGACACAGCCCGAGAAGTATTCATAAAGTCCAAATTGCCTATGGAGACATTAAGTCAAATATGGTAAGTGAAGGCAAGGTCCAGTCAGAATGTGTACAATTTATTAAAACTCCCAATGTTATCCTGCACATAGGATCTTGGCTGATGTGCGCCAATCAGGATCCTTGAACCAGACTGAATTCATCATCGCCATGCACTACATTGCCAAGTTGATGGATGGCACGCTCACCAGCTTACCAGACAGACTGCCTCCTGCTGTGTATCAATCTGCCAACGGAGATGCAGCAACGTCAATCTCGTCCGCCTCACAATCACCCATGATGCGCAATATGTCGATTACCTCTCCGTCGTTTCGCAACACTCGCCAGCAAAGCATCATGACGCCTCCTCAACGTGCTAGAACAATAGACTCTCTTGGAAACTTGGCGTTTGGCCCATCGGCCTCTATCCATGAGACTGTGCAGCAATGGGATGTCTCTGCACAAGAAAAACAGCAGTTTGACGCTTACTTTGACAAAATCGATTCGAATAAAACCGAGGCGATCCAGGGCAAGGAGGCTGTCGAGTTTTTCAAAAACTCTAGACTACCTGAAACTGATTTGGCGCATGTTTGGGATTTGGCTGACATCCAGCAGAAAGGCGCTTTGTCAAGAGATGAGTTTGCTGTTGCTATGCATTTGATCCACAAAAGACTGGCGGGCGAACAGCTGCCTCAGATTTTACCAAAGACTTTGATTCCTCCATCCAATAGGCCGACAATACAGCAATCTCCCTTTGGCAATTCGCCGGCATTTGCACCCGCCAGTCCCGCTGTATTTGCATCTCCAGCACCAGTGTCACATTCACTTTCACTACCACCACCACCACAACAACAACAACAACAGCAGCAGCAGCGCTCACTCATTGACGATGGAAATGCCCATGATTTATTGGGAGATTTCGGAAACGACCAAATATCTCATGAAACCAACCAAGTCAACATACTGCAAAATCAAATCTCATCGCTTTCCATGCAAAAGGCTGATCTGTCAAGCCAGAAACAGTCTGCAGAAGGCACTTTGGAGCGGCTTGCGAAACAAAAAAAGGACTTGGAAGCGCAACTCACCAATGTTCGCATGGCTCATGAAAGCGTCGTCAAGGACCTGAACGAAATTCAAGAAACAGTACGTCGTGAAGAAGGCGAGTGGGACAAGGTTCGAGCGGAATACGACGCGGCTCAGCAGCAGCTCACGGCTTTGCAAAATGAAATTGCCCAAGTGCAGCAAACATTGCAAAACGGACGTGCCGAAACAGAGAGTCTACGTCGTCGAGTGAATGAGATTCAGCAAGAAACGAATGCAGCTACTGCAGACTTGGAGAAAATGAGAGCCCAGAATAAACAGCAGAATATGATGTTGGATATCAATAGACGCCAGGTCACTGCTGCTGAACAAGACCGAGCCCAAGCTAGGCGTCATTTAGAAGACTACAAGATGGCTGGCAATTTGAACCAAGAGGAAGACAACGAAACGGACGAAGATGAGTCCATTTTCGCTGATACCAAGCCTGATTCTGTCGATGCCGATGCTGCTGCCACCGCCACAAGCCCTGAGGCTACACCTTCTGTTGTGTCTACTCCTGCCCTCAACAACTTATTTGGCGATTCCCCGGCTCCTAAATCAACCCCGTCTCCCTTTGCTTCGTCTAGCCCATTTTACGCCTTCACTCCCCCCACTGCCACTGCCACCGTCAGTGCAAGTAACGATGATTTTGATGCCATTTTCGGCAACATGGGATCGACTAGTGCGACAACACCACCTGTTGAAGCCTTTGACCCTACTGCTTGGGCTACCTCTGCCACTACGCCAACAACCTCTTTCACCAAGTCATCTCGTGGACCCCCTCCTCCCCCTCCCCAGAGCAGACACCATAGACAGCCTTCTGAAAGCGTCAGTTCTGTCAACTCGGCTACATCTCCCTCCACTATCTCCAAAAAGCAACGTGCTCCACCACCCCCGCCTCCACCTTCAGGCCCTTCAGGCCCTTCAGCGCCCCAGCAAACGCCTTCGCAAATCGAAGAAAACTCGGACGAGGATGACTTTGAAGTTGCATTTTCAGGAAAGCTTTCAGAAGCAAAGGTTGTCTCGAAGGGTGTTGATAAAGACGAGTTTGCAGATTTCGATGATGCATTCAGCGCATTCGATATAAAGCCAGCACAGCAGCCAAAAGCGACTGCAGATGTACCTGCTTCTGTCTCTGCTACTAATGATAATTGGGCATCTAGCTTTGGTGGTGGGTTCAGCTTTTCTGGTAAAGATGACTTGTCGAAAAACCCTGCTTTGACAACAACGGAAACGGCTGCTGATGAAGATTGGGACTCTATCTTTGGCTCAGCGGCTCCACCTACTGCATCTGTAAACCAAGCATCGTCTGCTGCTACCAGCACTGTCAACAGCAATGGCTTTGATGATGCATTCTCTAGCTTTGGAGGCGATTTCGGTAAGCAATCTCCTGTCGTTCCTTCCCCTACATCAAATAGCAAGGGCAAGCAGCCCGCGAATGAGTCGGCTTCTCCACCTGTAAACGCTGCCACTGCCAGACCTGTGCATTCTATCGGTATCGTAGGCGATAAAATCGAAGAGTTGGTAAAGATGGGGTTTGCAGAACAGGAGGCTAAAGACGCGTTAAATCGATATGACCAGGATTTGGAAAAAGCTAGTAATTTTTTGCTTGATCAGTCTTGAAGATCATCCAATAAAAACATGTACCTTTTTTTTTTTTTGGAATACCCACTTTATTTGTCATATGCTTCAAAGGTTTGGTACAGTAATGCCTGCTTGTCAGTTTTAATGTAACAAAGTCTGTTGCCCAAAAATCTCCATTGATTAGTAATTATAGGGGGGAGGTTATGCGCAGTCTATGCATATAGCCAATGAATATGTCGTAACCATCTCTAAAAGAATGACGTTTATGCAAAACGTACCATATCCTTTAGTATATGTTTCAGAATACCGAGTTGATATAAAAAGGCGTCTTCTCGATTGCGGCGTCCCCATCTGTTCACACGTTTACATTTTTATTTACTTGCGCAAAATGACAGAACTTCCACGAAAAGCCTTAATCGCTATAACTAGCTACAACGAGCCCTTTTATGCCGACGGCGCCAAGACCGGCCTGTTTTACACAGAGGCACTCCACCCCTACGAAGCCCTTGTTGAGAAAGGATTCCAAGTAGATCTTGCATCGGAGACTGGCACGTATGGGATGGATGAACACTCGACGGAAAAGCAGTTCCTCACAGATGAAGACGAAAAGGTCTATCGCGATCCGAACCATCCCTTTAATGTACTTTTGAACAAGAATCTCCGTGAAGCTTCTCGTTTGAACCCCAAGGAATACGGATTGTTTTTCGCGTCTGCTGGGCACGCCAGTTTATATGATTACCCCAATGCTCGAGGGCTTCAGGCTATTGCCGAGGATATCTATGAACGCGGAGGTGTTGTTTCTGCCGTCTGCCATGGCCCAGCCATCTTACCAGGTATCAAGAAGAAAAGCGGCGACTCGATCATCAGTGGTAAAACTGTAACCGGCTTTACAACTGAAGGTGAGGTGCAAATGAACATTTTGGAAAAGATCAAGAATGACAAGGTGCCCACTATTGAGGAAGCAGCAGCATCTGTTGGCGCCAAATATGAGGCCCCGCCTACGCCGTTTGCAGACTTTGCCAGGACTGATGGCAGAGTGGTAACAGGCGCTAATCCCGCTTCTGCTCGTTCCACTGCGGATGCTGCGATCGCGGCCTTTGAGAAGGCAGCGCAGCATAAAGAGTGAGACCCACATATTAATTTGCGCCCCTTTTCTCCCCCACATTATATGAATACATCCTATATGAATGAATAAAAAAAGGTCATTGTTATTTAATTTATAACTTGATAATAGGAGCGCTTTATGCGTGTTCATTTGCAATCGATCGCTTTGAAATGAGGTCATTAAAATGGCAAAGCCCATGTTGGGCGATCGCACTCTTTGCGGACCCATTTAGCCTTTTGTAACGTAATCTAAAATCACCAAAAAAAAAAAAAAAAAAAGAAAAAAGTGGTTAGCTGACGTTTGGTACACCCTTTTTTCAAGGCAGTGTGTGTTACCATTGGTGTACTCGATACATGAGACAACTTGGGCAGGCAGCCACGCATTAAAAGAATGAATGAATATTGTAGCCAAATGGACAGATGAATAAGGTGCTCAGATCAGGGGAAGAGGAGAATTCCATTTGGTTTAGCCCTAAATGTTCTGCTGCCATGGACCAATCTTTGAATAGCTGACGGAAACAGAGGCGCTGAGTAACAGCATCAGCGACAAGAACGAGAATAACAAACAAGCTACTACATGTGTGTGGATATACACTCCTTGAACTATAAATTAAAGCATGTCCTCTTTTACTGCCCAAGCCCATTACTATAAACGAACTGAAGAAAGCAGAAATAAAAGGGGAGAGGAGTGGGGGTGGCATGTCGGGAGTAGTGCACATTACGTTGCGAAAAA